>OY759271.1:5644270-5901770 GCA_963662155.1 Lamellibrachia columna | reverse complement strand
CAAGCCTAGATCCGCCCCTGCAGGAGTACGGCAGGGATGTGTTATGCCAGGATTTTTGTCAATTATTAGGGGAAGGTAGTGTTAATTGAACCATTTTAATTCTTCTTTTGATATCTTGGGCACAATCATATACATAACATAAATTTGTTTTTACTCACATAAACTACGATTTTATACCAAGATATTATATCTAGTATGCATAAATACGTAGCTGATTCAACTAGGGTAGGTAAGCTGGCTCAACTAACACTTGGGGTGGGGTAAGTTGAGCCACAGTGTAGCGTGAGTTGGATAAATGCTTTATTTGTATAATTTACGTAGGCCTTGTACTAAAATATTATAACAACTCAGCCAACACGTCTACCCAATGGGTACAACACGTCACTGCCGAGTCTACACGTTTAATTAATATAGGCTTATAGGCCAATCGCAACCAGTTTAACTAACTGCTAATGTGTAGCCTTGTAGCTATCCGATGTCCCAATTTACTTAAGTTTACATCATCACTAGAAGACTTCGATTTTGTAGACGATCTGGCATTGTTAGCCAGCAACCACCAGCAACAAAATACACGGGACTTAACGTCGATGTAAATAACACGAAAGTAATACGTACAAACCACAGAAACAACGATCTAGTTCAGACAGCTAGAGACACGAAATGGCGGAAGTCACTGAGTGGCCTGATGCACCAATTAGGGTAAGAAGAGGATATAAATAAGTAAGCGACGTACGTGCAGGATACATCTGATGAATTTGCTGTCATCAGCCCAGACCAGCCCACCTCACGTGAGAATATTGTGTGTACATTGCATTCTTCCTGCAGATGCAATGTGACAGAATCGTCTGCAGTGTGTACGTG
The DNA here is from genome assembly GCA_963662155.1 of Lamellibrachia columna. Classification (NCBI taxonomy): domain Eukaryota; kingdom Metazoa; phylum Annelida; class Polychaeta; order Sabellida; family Siboglinidae; genus Lamellibrachia; species Lamellibrachia columna. The sequence continues at coordinate 5,900,909 of OY759271.1, read as the reverse complement.
TAATTGAAAAGTAATTGAAAATAGCAATTTCACACACCAATTCCAATTAGGCCACTACCTTTGAAACCAAATCACCATTTCCAATTCCGGAATTGGAATTGGCATTCCAGTTACAATATAATTAATCTCAAGTCTGTTTGGAAATCGACCCAGGCAAGGAGAAAACCGCTCAGAAAGTGTAGTATATCAAGTAGAGACTTCAAACAGCAGTTCTTTTGTAATAAATGGTCCAATAAGAAGTCATTATTAATAACAACATGGCCAACCCTAAACTCTTATTTCAGTTAAATAACAATAACTTTCTTTTTATATAGCGCAATGTCCTTTAAAAGTTCAATGCGCTTTACCTGTATATATGTATGTATGTATGTATGTGTGTATGTGTGTATGTGTGTATGTGTGTATGTATGTACTATGTATGTATGTAGGTAGGTAGGTATGTACGCAGGTACGTAGGTACGTAGGTAGGTACGTAGGTAGTGTGTTAAGGACTACTAAAATGTATTTAAAGTAAATTAATTTAAAAGTTACTTGATTAAATATATATAAATAACTGAAATTGGGCGTAAAAACTCAAAATAGCTCAATACAATCATAGATAGGTAAAGGTAAATTCATTTTAAAATGTCAGTTGTTCAAACAATATTCTTGACGGAACAGGAATGTTTTCAGGGCTTTCCCGAAGGACTCCGCCGATAACTAGATGGATCGTTGTAAAACCTCAAGATATATCATTGACACGCCTAACCTAGTATAACAAAGGGCTTGACCCCGCTCTCCACTTGAGTGGTGTTTATTACGCCATTGATAATAATAGTTAGGGTCAGCCTGATCGTTGTCACGCACTGCGCTACTTGATCACGCGCTTCCCCTCGATTCAAGTGTCTATGCCGTCCAGACACGTCTATTACTGTTGACAGAGATGCAGGGGACAGTACGTGTGTGCCCTATCACGTCATCTACTCGACAACTGGTCGGAATGAGAAGAAAAGTCCAATGTGCGACCTGTCCGGAACAGTGCGACATCACGACACCGTCAATACTGTTCCAATGTGGCAACGTGCCAAAACAGCATTATGATAATATCAAATTATTATCATAGGACAAGCAGATACAGTGTTTGAATTTAAAATCTTACTAAAAACTGATCTGTTTAGATGTGCATACTTCAACGGAGATATAACCGTGAACGAGGACATTTTTTATGTGCATATATTTTATTTATGTATTATAATTATTTATTTGTTATATTTATTTATTAATCTTAATCGAATAATTTGTTTTTAATATACATTTTAACTATAATATTATATATGTATTATTGTTATCATTCCGTGTATATTTTGTACGCGCCATTGAACGGACTGATACAAGACATATGGCGCTTTATAAATTTTAGTAATAATAATTAAATAATAATAATTTGCTTAGTACAAAGACAGGCAGACATATCAACAATAGGCATATAAATGTTGCATCTCTAAACTCCTAATCTATTCGAACCCTGCGCGTCATATACCATTTGCACCGTTTCGTGTACCAGGTGTGTATGTACCAGGTGTGTATCTATCTTTTCCCATTAAAATGTGTATCCTTCTGAGGTATCCCTCTTCAGATCTAAGAAACTGATGCATGGTTGATTAAGTACTTTATTGTGATAGTTTACGGGTATACTATTTAATATTAAATATGTCCTTACTTACTTATACCCTCTTCTGGTGCATAAGTCTACACAGTAACTTCAGCCAAGTTGTGCGATCTCTAGTTGCATTCTCTGCGTCTTCCAAGACGTCCATCCCTGTTGTTTTCTCTCTGCTTCCACAGTCCTTCTCCCTGTTCACCTTGGTCTTCCTCTCTTCCTTTCGCCTTCACGGGCCAGGTTAGTGCTATATTTGTGTTGCTATTTCCTGTTGTTTATTTTCCTTTCTAAGGTTGCGGCCGACCCATCTCCATCGTCTCATCTTGATGTCTCCTGACATTGGTGACACACAAGCGCGGTTAACACTTTCATTGGTCAGTGCATCTGATTTTTTTTCGTAGACATGGTCTTTGAAAAACGAACAATTTCTTCTCGTTTGTTCGTGTCATTCTCCACATTTCAACTCCATACAATAGCACTATCCTACACGTACACTATCCTGCACGTACACTATCCTGCACGTACACTATCCTGCACGTACACTATCCTGCACGTACACGTGCAGGATACAGCTGACGCTTGTGTGCCAACATGGAAGGGCTTGATCAAGTTGACGTGAACCTCGAGACATTCCCAGAGACCCTCGAGATAGACAAAGATCTTGGTGAGGTCGACGAATGCAAGATGTGATGTTCTTCTCGACCCCAGTGTGCAGTAACGTTGCATTTTGAAATCGATCAAATTATCCATTCACCTACTATTTGCATTGTTTTTATTCGTGCTATCTATCGGCATCGTTGTAATATGATGCATAGGAGTCGTAAGTTGTTGAATATGACGAGGTGGCGAAATACGAACATACTGGGGCGATGTCAGAACATAGAGCCTCCCCCCACACAGTAAGGAGGGCCAAATGCAAGACATAAACCCCTCTGTGCGACGCCTATATGTTATTTAGGTTAAGAGTTGTAGACTTGTCGCCTGATCGCTCTGGTTTACGAGGTGGCTAGTGTCAATAGTACTTAGCACCTGCACTGTCAGCTTAATTACTATCGTTATTTACCTACGCGTTGTACCATCCCCAAACTGATACTCTGATTTTTGACATTAGAGTAGCATGGGGCATAACGCAAGTTTTGGGGCATAAAGCCCATCCTCTAACTAGTTTCACAGCGCGAAAATAAGAATTTCGAGATCGCCAAATGAAGCCACATACAGTTCTTCACATTTGGTTAGAATACGGTTGCAGAAAACGACATTCACGCGATATTTTTTTTAATGTCAAACTTTTTATTCTATAAATTATCAAAATGGTCACCCTAAAAGCCGTTTTGTAGGCAGTAACCATAAGAAACTGAGACAACGCGTTGAGTGTATGCAGTAGACAAATATGTAATCATTAATGTTGTGAATGTTGCGGATGCGAGTGATAAAAGCCAGTAATATACAGATGGTGAAATTTTAATATCGAACGTGTGGGGCAAAAAGGCCAACATTAGTGGGGGCAAAACGCACAGGGTGGGGCGTACTATTATCTGTCAGATTTGAGTCTGAAAGTGAGTAGGCGAGTTGATAAGTTCTGCCTGCGTATGACAGTTTATAATAAACATATACAATATAACGCACTTGTTGAATTTCAGAGGAAAGGAGGTAATTAATTAACAATTTTTAATGTTACTATGATGTGCATCAAGGTTTCGCTATATTGAAGTGTACCAATAATACCATCACTTTGGTAATGCGAAATAAGTAAACTAATAATTAAATGAGGCTGATTAATGCATAACGCCCAGGGGCGGGCCTTTTGCCCCACCCCTGGGGCAAAACGCCCATTTTCAGAACCTCTGCTAAAATGGCTATAACTTTTTTCTGTGATATTGAACATCGGAAATGTCAAAACAAGATTTTCAGCTAAGATAATAAACTAAGTGATACATCCAATATATCAGATATATATCTAAAAGGCTTTCACATGAGTCGATTTCCCGCAAAAAGTAGGCGTCTTGCCCCACCCTACTCTATGCCCGATACTACATTGCTTTACTCAGTAGACAACACAGAAACATATATCTAACCTGCACGATCATCACTCAGTGGCATATTTAGAATATTGTAAAGAGGGATTCCCGGAGAGGAGTAACGTTAGTCACACAGGAGTTGACAACGCTACCATGCACGAGACGTTACATACGAAACAAATATAAAAATGTAAGCCAAAGGAGGCCTAGCCAAAAACCCTCCCCCTAAATACGCCAGTGTCATCACCGGTGTATACAATTCAGTTAGGCCACTTGCGACACCTCTTGATGGTGTCCATGGCGAGAACGTTGCTACAAGTAGTCGAATATGTCAAACGACATACACGAGTGATCACATCGATCGCTCGTTGCGAGGCAGATAGAGACGCACCACCTCCTGTTGTTGTTGCAGCCAATACCGTCGTCACCACAGTTTCGGGTACACATGGAGCGCCTCTCATCGCAATCCACGAGACAGTCATACAACGAGATCTCAGGAGCCGAGTTTGTCGTTCGTATCAGACAGCACCCGGCGACGACGACCAAGACGACGGACAATTGGAACACACCGAGTCGAGCTTCAACCAACAACACACGGAAGGCGTTTGTTTCTTGTAATCTGATGCAGTTTCTAGTTACGACTCTGCAACGCTATGTCGTCATAACTGTCAACTCCCACGCATAAGCCGTGAGAATCACAGTTTTGCATTATATGTCAAGGTCTCACGGCAAAGGTCTGAACTCTCACACATATTTTCATATTCTTTAGCAATGAAAATAATAAAACAAAATGTTAACTTTTTGCAAAAATATGACACATAGTCTATTTGTCAGTGTCGCAAAGGAATGCCTGTGTTAATTTTATCGGTAAGATCCACCTTTTACTGAATAATGTGTCAACCGCAGTCAGTGATTGGTCAACAGCTCAACATCGTAAGCACACGTTGAAGATGACCTTTACTTTACTCTTTGAATAAAATGTGTTTTCACAGTTTTTCAAATAATAGTTAGACTCCTACTATTGAAATTAACTGAGTTCAGAAGTAATTCGTTTATTATTGGCAATTTATTCCGGTACAAGTGCTGGGGGACTTCGTGGCCTGTGGCCCCTTGACCCTCACTGGAAAAAAAATATCACGCCTTAGAACCACATAGGGGTTGACAGCTAGGATTTTTATTATATGATTCTTATTATTTATGAAGACAATTGACAGGCATGGAGTGATTTAAATTGTTAATATATAACATATTTTCAAAGGAATTATGGAAAAGTGATTTTATACGTGTTGTACACATTTCCAAATATTTACATAGCGTTAAAATTATTACGAACATGTTGTTCTACAATGTTCATAACGCAAACTTACCTTAATATTCATGTTGGTGGAAAAGTTGACAATTCGTATTCAGTGCCCATACGACTCCCTAAACAGAGATGCTATTTTAAGTGCCATAGTAGTCACATATATATTGTACACATTTCCAAATATTTACATAGCGTTAAAATTATTACGAACATGTTGTTCTACAATGTTCATAACGCAAACTTACCTTAATATTCATGTTGGTGGAAAAGTTGACAATTCGTATTCAGCGCCCATACGACTCCCTAAACAGAGATGCTATTTTAAGTGCCATAGTAGTCACATATAGCACACCTGTAATATGTGAGCGTAGAACAAACGGTACATTTGGCTTGACCTGAAGTTAAACCCTTTGTTTATTTGAGATTCGAGATTATCTTACAATAATAAAAAATAGGAATTCCTAAAAAAAATACTTGTTCTAATATAATTATTAATGACTAGAAATCAGGAGTGGCGGATATCAGAAATCACCATTTACATGCCCACCTGCATATCTATAAAACAAATGTGTACGTTGTTGACCCAGCCCGTCTTCACACGAATTTCTCCATCTGCTTGAATCGCTGATAATAACTCAGGACGACCTTAGTAAGCGTAGCCCTACGTTCTACGCCCGCGCCGGTCGCATGCCGAGAGTGGAGTGCCCACAATAACCGCCAGTGAGTCACTGGAGAGAACCAGCGTAAAGTGCGCTGTCACGCGCCAGTTTATTGGGCTTGCTTTCGCCGACGACATCACTTGTTGTTTTAATATGTATTGGTCTACGATGGGTGAAATCATTGTACTAAACAGACTTGATGGTCTTACATACGCACGCTAGTTAAACTTACTTACTTAATCCTCTTGGCCCCTTCAGGAGCATAGGGCGTCAACCATGTTTCTCCACCTCACTCTCTTCTGGGCTATAGCTTTAGCTTCTTGCCAGGTGACCCCCACTTTTTCAAGATCTTGTAGTGTGGAGCGTCTCCAGTTGATTTTTGGCCTTCCTTGTCTTCTCTTTCCTTGTGGATTATAGTCCAGTGCTTGTTTGGTTGTATTTGTTTAATCTTTTCTGAGTGTGTGGCCAATCCAGCTCCATTTTCTCCTCTTGATTGTAGTGCTTATTTCTTCCTGTTTGGTTTTCTTCCAGAGCTCTTTATTTGATATTTTATTAGGCCACCATACCTTAAGGATGTATCGGAGGCGACTGTTGATGAAGACTTGGAGTTTGTTGTTGAGAGACTGAGTAGTTTTCCACGTTTCACAGCCTTAGAGAAGAACTGGTTTAACGTTGGTGTTGAAAATGCGGATCTTAGTTTTTATGGATAGTTGGGAAGAGAGCCATACAGGGCGTAGGGTTCTGAAGGCATGGCGAGCTTTATTGATGCGTAGCTCCACATCTTTGTCAGCTCCACCATTTGTACTGATGTTGCTCCCGAGGTAGATGAAGTCTTGTACTTACTCAACAGTACCACTTTCTAGTGAGATGGGTTCGGAGGATCTGCTGTTGACTTTCATCACCTTTGTCTTTCCCACATTGATCTTAAGACCCAGTTGGCTGATTTTTTCTTGAAGCCTTTCTGTTTTTTGTTGCAAGTGTTTATGGGTTTCTGAGAGTAGTGCTAGGTCATCTGCAAAATCCAGGTCTTCTAGATGTGAGAACAAGTTTAACTGGATCCCAGTACGATGGTGTTCTGTGGATCTTTTCATTGTCCAATCTATGGCTATCAGAAAGAGCAGTGGAGATAGCAAGCAGCCCTGTCGTTCTCCAGTTCCAATCTGGAAGCCTTCTGAAACTTGTCCATTAAAGATGACATGACCAGTGAAACCTTCGTACATGTTCTTTATTAGGGTTACAAATTTTGTGGGTAAACCATAGTGCCTCAGGAGCTTCCATAGAACTGTCCTATCTATACTATCGAATGCTTTTTCGAAGTCCACAAAGTTTATGTAAAGGGAGCTCTGCCATTCAATGCATTGTTCAACGATAATCCTGAGTATAGCAATGTGATCTGTGCAGGATTTATCCTCTCTAAAGCCAGCTTGTTCCCTTCTTAGCTTTTTGTCAACTGTTTCTTGTATCCTATCCAGGATGATACACTTGTTGGTTTAACATGTATTGGTCTACGATGGGTGAAATCATTGTACTAAACATACTTGATGGTCTTACATACGCACGCTAGTTAAACTATGCACGTATAAAAGGGCGGGTGTAGGATTTAGTCGGGCATCCAAAGAACAATTTTCGACCTAACCCCTTTTCGTCGGATATAATGATGGGTGAGTATGGAGTTCTCACCCTTGAGGATATCTGAAAACAAAAAGATAAAATCTAGGATTGGTCGCCTCGGAAACTTATTCTCATAACTTCGCAAACAGATAAGATTCAATAAAACGAAAATAAAGAGCGTGTTGCTAACGTGAAGCGCGTATGTTTTGTCTGTGCAATATATGCATGTGAATCGCAGGCTAAAACAGCTTTCCAGAACATGAAAAGCATTTCAACCAACAAAACTCTATTACTCGAAGTAACCAAACATGTTCTGTATTTGGTGTTATTATATAGAGAGCGTCAGTATGGACGTGGATCGTGGTAAATGACTAACAGTAGTTAGAAAATAACATAGAAACAACAGAAATGTGGCTTTGTAACGAATGTTTAGTATCGTATTAGTATCGTATTAGTATCGTATTAGTATCGTATTAGTATCGGAGACAGAAAAGAAAAGTAATGACGAAACGCCAAGAACGGCTAACAATAAAAGAGTCAGGAAAGGACAAGCAGAACGTATAAGCAACGTGATGAAAAAAGAAGACTAGAACATCTGGCGACAACGGAGACAAATGAAGACTAGAACATCTAACGACAACGGAGACAAATGGGGGGGGGAGAAGCAGAGACCGGCAACGAATAAAAATCCTCGATGGTCGAGCAGTCTGGTTAGGAAATGCACAGTGCCGGGTTAACGATGTGGGGGACTGGTACAGACTTGTTAACAGACACCTGTGATCGGAAATGCATAGTGCCTGGTTAACGATGTGGGACTGGTACAGACTTGTTTGAGGAGGACCTTGCCAAATGCGTGAAAGATGAAGATCAAGATGCGTGGTATTGATTATGGAGGCAACCTCTTACCTTAACGTTTACTGAATATTTTTCCACATAAACATTCACATATTTTTGTCGACGACGATATACAAACATACATACATACATACAAACATGCAAACATACATACATACATACATACAAACATGCAAACATACAGAAACTAAAATTCAGCGAGCAATGACAAACAAAATGAATGAAATGATGGAACATAGAGGCGCTAATACGCTTTTTGGCGTTACAAATATAGTTCTGTCACAAACGTCACGTCCGTATTTATTCTTCACCTTATTCGCCCTATGCCACTCTGAAGCGGTGTCACGTTCACAAATATTACACAGAAGTTGAACAGAGGTCGGAGCCCGATTCAAAGGAAGCGAAAAGTGACTCATACGAGTCAGATTCCTCGGACTCAGACAAAGCGTTACAAGATTTGTACGCAGGAGGCTCAGACGCTGCAGAACGTCCATGTCTCCTTGAATATGTTATTCAACTGTCACAAACCGGGAGGGAAGGAAAATGGAAAAAGAAACGGTAACGGAAAATCCAACGCTGTTAAAAAGATAGTTGGTGAAGAAAGTGTGGATGTATTTTGCATGTTTTATGATAATAAATACGCAAGTCCTCCAACAAAAGATTTGATTTTGATATAACATAGCATGATTTTGTATATCCAGCATACACTTTGTATTTAGTGATTATTCATTATGCATTATTCTTCTTAAAAAAAAAACAATCGGCGGATCTAGATTCAGAAAACGGGGGTGGGGGTGGGGTAGGGTGCACAGTTTCACAGACATATATGCTAAATTTAGTAGCATAGTATATAAACAAAATTAATCCCTATGCTTCTTGGGTCAGTATTTACAACATACAAGGTTCTGTCAGTCGTCGGGTGGGAGACTACAATGGCTTAGGGTAATAACCGTGAGAGATTCTGTGTTGTTGAAATGGTCTCATACACCTTTTTCGTAAAGTGCTCCCCTAATTGCCCGTCACTCGCTTTACTGTGATCTCTCCTTTTGTTTTTCCACTGTCTATATGGACTTCGCTTTACAAAAGAAAACCAATCATTCCCGCTCAAATCCAGACAAACTATTGTCGATAATAATATATTCCATAACAATACATACGTGCATTTTTCAATTCAACAATATAAAACAATGCACATTGACCTTGGTTGACTAATTTAATAACCGCGTATGGACAGCGCGAACAACGAACAGTGCCACTGGGTTCGAAAGTGGAAGGGTGATGTGTTGAAATTGGCTAAATATTGCCGCCGGTCACCGTTCCCAGCCATTCCACTAACTTCCATGTTTTCAGAGTTGATGTACGACACATTGCATAGCACATCTCGTTGTTGGAAACAAAATAAATGGTTGTCTTCATTTCAGCTCCTCCGGAAAAGCTTGTTCTGCATACATCAATGTAACGGCAACAAAAGATGGTCAAATACACGTCATAAAGGAAATGATCATCCTGCACACGCATCTAGTCAATGGCAAAACGTCAGTGGCAAACGCCCTAATGCTGACTAGTAAGAACATCATTTATATGTATATTACCTATATTTTCGACGGGCTACTTCCGAAATTCTAATTTGTGCTCGACTCGTTTTAGAAAATAGTTTTGAAAAATTAAAGTTATCTAATATCCACTACGACATGCTTCCTCGTTTGTTGAAATGTGTTATTTAGTGTTGATGAAATCATCTGAATAAACCGGATAGTATGTAATACTTGCTTGAAGAAACCTTGATCACTGAGCAACGCAATTGTGTAACTAGTGACTAAACACTTGATTTGTGGTTCAGACGGTGAATATAGAAATTATATATTCCACCAGTGGACAAATTGGCTATCGTTGAGGAAATGGCTAAGAACAAATGTATAATCTTAATGTGGATAAATCAGTAGGACCAGATGTTCCCCCTAGGTTGCTAAATAAATAAAACGAGTTATCTAATATTTCATGTATACCACTAGCTAGGCTATTTAATAATACACTTGTTGTGAGTGAACGTCCAAAGGAATGGAAACAGGGAAGGTTCTCGGCTGTATTTAAGAAGGGTAGTAAAGAAATGCAGGAAATGGTAGACCCGTAAGTCTAACAAATATATTATGCAAATGTATGGAGCACCGTGTCTAATACCATATTGTTAGTCATATGAGGAGAAATGAACTGTTCAGTACGCAACAATTTGGGTTTATTAAAGGTCGTCCTACAGTACTCCAAAAGTTAAATGTTATGGATTGATGGACCTAGGCTTTAGATGAGAATCTATAGATATATTGCATCTACATTTCACGTTTGATACCGTCCCTCATGAAAGATTGGTAGGCAAACGTTAATCATATTAAGGTATAGACTACTTCACACTAAGATGAGATGGATCCTAGGCTTCTTTTCTGGCCGTGTACAACAGGTCAATGTAAATGGTACAAACTCTGAGTGGACAAATGTTGCAAGTGGAATTCAGAAGGGTATTGCCTTAGGGACCGATCCTATTTGTTTCATGTACAAATGATCTTCCTGTGTGTATAGTTTCGGATGTATATATGTTTGCGGACGATAGCAATGTGTTTAGATGACCAGCATACACTACAGGACGATTCCAATAACCTAACATCTCGGTATAGTCAGTGGTTACTAAGAAGTTAAAAACAGTGTCCGTGCAGACAAAAGGACGTATATGGACGACCTTGCAAAACAAGCAGAGCATGCTGCAAACACCGTGCAGACAAAAGGACGTATATGGACGACCTTGCAAAACAAGCAGAGCATGCTGCAAACAGAGGTGAACAAAGAACGTTGTTTACACTGACCAAGAAAATAACTAATGAAAGCTGCAGAAAAAGTACATCTGTCAAGAACAAAGATGGAGACGTAATAAAATCAGAAGCAGACCAGACAGAGAGATGGAGAGAACACTTCTCTGAACTCAGAGGCACCCGACGACCCTGTTAATGTTCCGAACAATGAATTATTCGACACATACATTGACACTAATCCGCCTACTATAGAAAAAAAAAAAGTATAAAAGCGTTGGGAAACGGTAAATCACCAGGAGTTGATAACATACAGGCTGAAATGTTGAAAACACAGAGTAATATGGTAGCACGAAAACTCGAGGAAGTGTTCAAATTAATATGGAAAAATTTAGAAATACCTGAAGAATGGCAGAAAGGAGTCATCATTCACTTCACTTCACTTTCCCATAACCCGTAAGGATCGTTGGGGCACCATTGATGACTTTCTAACCAGCTCTCTCCACGTTTCCCTGTTCTCAACAGCCCTCTGGGAGTCAGCGAACTCCATTCCTGTCCACTCTTTGATGTTGTCTTCCCACCTCTTCTTCTGTCTACCTCTTCGTCTCCCCCCTCTTACGGTACCTTGCAAGATAGTCTTTGCAAGGCCAGATGATCGTGATACATGACCGTACCACTTCAGTTTACGCTTCTTAACTGTTGTAAGAAGGTCATCATATGGTCCGATGGCTTCTTTGATCTTGTTGCGGACAGCTTCGTTAGTAACATGGTCTTTGTATGATATGCGCAAGATCTTCCGAAAGCATCTCATTTCCATGGCTTGTATCCTCTTCTGTAGATCTGCTGAGAGGGTCCATGTTTCACAAGCGTACAGAAAGATGGACATGACAAGGGAGCGCATTAGCCTTATCTTCGAACTGACCGTGATGTTTCTGTCGTTCCATAAGGGTTTCAACCTTGTTAGTGCTGCTGTTGTCTGTGCAATCCTGGCAAGTATCTCCGGTTTGGAACCCTCATCTGTGATAATTGATCCCAAGTACCTGAAGCTTGTTACTGTCTGAAGTCTCTGTCCATTAACTTTGACCTCTGTGCTGATGCCTTGTGTGTTGTTCGTCATCAGTTTGGTCTTTTCGGCACTGATCTCCATGCCGTATGATGTAGATGTTTTTTCAAGGCGCTCCACTAAATTGACTAGTTCTTGTTCATCTCCTGCTAAGCCGTCGATGTCGTCAGCAAAACGAAGGTTGGTGATTGTCCTGCCTCCAATGCTGACAGTGCCTTGATGGTTTTCTAAAGCATCAGTCATGATCCTTTCCAGAAAAATGTTGAAGAGCGTTGGTGATAGTAGGCATCCTTGTCGAACTCCGACTGTTGTTCGAAACCAGTCTCCTATGCTGCTGTTGAAGGTTACTGCACTGGTGGCATTGTCATATAGGTGTTCAATGGTTCGGACAAGCTTGGAGCCAATGTTGTACTTCCTCATGGTTGCCCATAGGGCCGCATGCCATACCTTATCAAAGGCCTTCTTGAAATCTATAAAGACATGATACAGGCTTTGCTGATGTTGAAGGTGTTTCTCGCAAAGGATTCTAAGGTTGAAGATCTGTTCACTGGTGCTCCGTCCTGCTCGAAAACCCGCTTGTTCTTCAGCGATAATCTCTTCTGCCTGGGGTTTGAGTCTGTTGAGTAGTATCTTCAACATGACTTTGCTCGGGTGGCTGATGAGGCTGATTGTTCTGTAATTTTGGCACATCTGTAGGTTGCCTTTCTTGGGAAGTGTTATGATCAGTGACTGAGTCCATGGGGTGGGCCATTCTCCTGTCTGCCAGATCTTGTTGCAGATTGTTGTAAGTGTGGTAATCAAGGCTTCTCCCCCAGCTTGAACCAGTTCTGCTGGTATGTTATCAATTCCAGCTGACTTTCCTTTTTTCAGAGACTTTACTGCAGCCTCCACTTCCTCACGAAGAATGGGGTAGTCGTCCTCTTCAGTAGTCTGTGTACAATTTAGTACTACTGGGTCTCCGTTGGTGTTGTGGCTGTACAATTCTGAGCAGTATTCTGTCCATCGATTGATGATCTGCTGTTCTTCTGTCAGGCATTTCCCTGATTTGTCTTGGATAGTGGTAGTTATCCCTTTATTCACTGATGTCAGGTCTTTCACTATTTGATAAGCCTTCTTGCTGTTGTTCTTGCTCAAGCTGTCTTCAATTTCACAGCATTGTTCTGCTATCCAGTTATCTTTTGCTCTTCTCATATCTTGTTAAATCTTCTTGTTGACTTCTCTGTATTTTGCTGCACCTTCAGGATCACATTTTCTCCTTTTCAATTCCCTTCTTTTGTCACAAAGATCTAGGATGTCTGTTGTGACCCATGGTTTCTTTGTCCGACGGTGTTTTCCAAGGATCTCGTGGGCAGTGGGCAGGTCCAATGGACCTGTACGGGATGGAATAAGACGCTCCCGCCTCCACGAGTCTACCACGTATGGGTAAAATACGGTGATGTTAACATGACATCACAGGGCGGATGTCTTCCTCGATGAAGTCAACGGCCAGGACGGAAGGGCTCCAAGATGAGTTCAACGACCACGTGTTCAGGACCAAGGCGAGCCACATTTTTTTGGTGGATATCGGCTGTGGTCAACCAGCCTGGAGAGGGATGGGCTCCGCTAGGTTGCAAATCTGCCCTAGACACACCATGATCATGAAAACCAGTTTGAATCACATACCGGATCGGTCGCAGCCCGGGTCAAAAATGACCGCGCCTCCCGCCGTACATCAGGACGGGGGTGTTAAGTATGCTACTGGTGCCCCTACCAAAAAGATACGTGGAAGAAACGACATCACCATCGGCACATGGAATGTCAGGACATTGAGAGCTGCAGGAAAACTGAAAGAACTCACACATGAGATGGAGAGATACAGATGGAACCTGCTTGGACTCGCCGAGATGCGATGGAAAAGCTTTGGTGAAACATCGACCGAAGAAGGACACAAGGTCTACTTCAGTGGCAAGAAGGACAAACACGAACAAGGCGTTGGGTTTCTTGTTCACAAAGACATCGTGAACACTGTCATGGGTTGTCGCCCTATCTCCAGCAGGCTCATCACCATCCGCCTGAAGGCAACTCCCTTCAACATGACAGTCATACAAGTTTATGCCCCAACGTCTGATTATGACGACAGTGAGGTGGAAGATTTCTATGGCCAGCTGCAAGAAGTCATAGAGGAAACGCCAAAGAAAGACAATCTTATTGTACTAGGAGACTGGAATGCAAAAGTGGGAAAGGATGCGCAGAACAACTGGCAAGACACTTGCGGACCTTTCTGCAACACGGAAACAAATGAGAGAGGTCACAGGCTCCTCGAATTTGCAATGTACAATGAGCTGATGCTGGCTAACACATTTGGCCCACACAAAACATCTAGAAGATGGACCTGGCACAGCCCAGATGGAAAACATCACAATCAGATCGACTACATCTTGGTGAAACGGCGCTTTCACACAGGAGTGAACATTGCCAGGACACGAAGTTTCCAGGAGCAGATATCGGAAGTGATCACGACTTGCTGATGACATCCTTCCACATTCGCCTGAAGAGGATCAGCAAACCAAAGCCAACAAGAATCAAATTTGACATCGAGAAACTTAAGGATCCTGATGTAGCAGAAGCATTCAAAGCAATGATAGGTGGGAAATTTGCACCACTTATCATACTGGATGACAAATATACCGACGTGAACTTGCTGACCAACACCTTCAACAAAATAGTGACCGACACAGCCCACGAGTCATCATTAAATTACCTAAAAAACGTGATCTGGAGAACTGTAATAACTGGAGAGGTGTTACGTTGTTATCAGTTCCCAGCAAGGTGCTGGGTAGGGTGATTATAGTCAGGATAAGAGATGCGCTCGATAACAAACTGAGGAAAGAACAAGCAGGGTTCAGAAGGGGAAAGGATGTATGCAGCAAATTTTCATATTAAGGAACATAATCGACCAGTGCCTCGAATGAAATAGCCCACTCTTCATCAACTACGTGGATTTTAGGAAAGCTTTTGATAGTATTCGCAGAGAGAGTTTATGGAGAATTATGAAATACTATGGAATTCCATCCAAAATTATCAATCTTGTGAAAATGCCTTACAAAAACTACAGATGTGCAGTTGAGCATGAAGGCAAATTGTCAAAATGGTTTCCTGTGATGTCGGGAGTGAGGCAAGGATGTTAGGGTTTTTGTTTTTATTGGTGATAGACTGGATTATGCGGAAAACAACTAGAAGGAAAAGAGGAATTCAATGGGGATTAGATACGATGGAGGACCTAGATTTTGCAGACGATTTGGCTCTGTTATCAACATCAAGAAGAAACTTACAACAGAAGACACACCAGCTAGAAGTGCACGCAAAGAGAACTGGATTACACACAAACACAGCCAAAACAAAAGTGATGAAGATCAAGACTGGTGATAACCAACCAATTGTAATAGGCATAGGCGATGTTGATAGTTTCACTTACCTAGGCTCAGTTATGGATGCAGACAAAGGTTCAACAGCAGATATAAGTGCACGCCTAAAGAAAGCGAGAGCAGCCTATTATAAACTGAGGAAAGTGTGGGCATCAAGCCAATACAGACGGAAAACAAAACTCAGAATCTACAAGAGCAATGTGATGTCAGTTCTACTATACGGAGCAGAATGTTGGAAGGTAAACCAAAATGATGGACAAAGGCTCAATATATTTCACAATAGATGTTTGCGTCGAATTCTACGTATATTCTGGCCAAGAACAATTTCAAATGAAAAACTGTATGAAGAGGTAGAAATAAGCAGGATAACAGACATCATCAAGGCTAGACGATGGAGTTTCATTGGTCACACGAGATGCGTTTGGGTGGAATTCATGGGCAGAGGCGGCACAGAGGGCGGCTGACAGAGGCGGCACAGAGGGCGGCTGACAGAGGCGGCACAGAGGGCGGCCGACAGAGGCGGCACAGAGGGCGGCCGACAAAGGCGGCACAGAGGGCGGCCGACAGGGCGGAATGGCGGACCCTTGTACATGCCCTATGTGACACATGGCGCCCACGGGATCCGTAAGCCTTACGCATTTAGGGAAAAATAGAACAGGAGTTTGCTTTTAATCCGAACGTGGACAATACTGCCCACGAATTAGAAACTATAGAAGAAGAAAAAGTTATTGAGGTTATTATTGAGTCAAAGCTAGAATTCGATAAACACATCAACAAAAAAATAAATAAAACAAGCAGTATCATGGAAGTTATCAGGTTTTTCACAACCCTAAATCAAAATAATAGTGCGCCAAGCTTGAAGCTTTACTTAGGAATGAAACATCTGTACAATTCTATATGGTCCACTTATAAGCAGAAATATAATGAGCAGAAACGTGCAACAAAGCAGCTTCCTGGAATGTAGGATATTCCATACCCGGACAGACTTGAGAGATTGAAACTTCCCATAGAATTGCATATAGACGAACACGTTGAGGTTTATTAACTGCTACGAGGAAAACATGACAGTGATGCAAAGACAGTGATACAAAGAAAGGAAAAATGGCCAATGGGTCATAGTTTGAAACTGTTTCTGGAATGTGCTCGTGTACATGTTAGAAAGGAAAGCTTCTCATATAGAATTACAAAATTATGGAATGACTTACCTGAAGTAGTTGTAACTGCAAACTCGATTAAAACCCGTCTAGATAAAAGTTGGATTACCGAAGAATTTCTCTACAATTACAAAGTCGCCTTAGCAGGAAGTCGTAGTGCATTTCAATGGAAAGTTCAAGTTCTCACCATCGAGGCCATCGCCTACGGTCAGAAAAACCCTAAATAAACATATGTATGCAAGTAAATAAGTAAACTAAGTATGGGCGGACAGTGTATTGTTTTGTGTAGACATAATTCAAGCACTTCCCTCGACAATGGCGCCTGGTTGAAAGTCTATGGTAGCGAATGTGCTACGAGTGTGGCCAAACAAGAAGCTGCTTCAGGTAGAGCTCATCGGAGACACTAGAAAATACGTGATAATAAAAGACATCCACAATATCCAGGCGAAGGTTACACCAATGGGTGATGCAGAAACACTGCTTGCTGAAATGAAGAATAGTATGACATGACATTGCCATTTTTGTATATTGTGTATACGATTTGAATGTAATAGTTGTCTCAGAGGACAGTGCCACATTGATTGTTTTAACGGAACAGCACAGATACAGTACATGGGTCATTTTCCAAATAGCGAACCATTTCGATGTAGAAATGTTGGCAAACGCGTCACAGTCGGAAAATATGATATTGTAAATAAGATGAAAGTTCACCTGTCAGACGAAGACATACTGAGCTGAATCTGGCAGATTCGTGTAATGTCAGGGTTTTGTTAGTTTTGACGTCATCTCAATTTTATCACTGGTGGTATGGACACATTGTAGCAGCTCCTATGTATCCAGACCAGCAGCAGATCCAGGGGGGGTCAAGACCTCCCCAGGCCGTGGAGGGGGTGTCTTAGACCCCCCCTGTGTCCGTGGCAAATATTACGTTAAAAGAACACGTATATAGGCCTACGTCGGAACTTGTGTCAGTGTACAGACTGAAGTATTAGCAGCCCGCTAATATTAACCCTTATGTAAGTAGTACGACACATGTGTCGCCCCCCCCCCCACATTCGTAAGTAGAATGACGTGACTACGACTGACTGAAACCCCTATCTGCCAACAAGCCTAGATCCGCCCCTGCAGACGAATATGTAGAGATATATGCAATGGTCTATAATTTGGGCGATGATTTTCTGTACAACCAACTCATCTAAAATTAATGTTAACATTCAAATCTCGATGTTGACACTCCATCGGACGCTAGAAAGCACAGGGTAACTAGTACTGATAGCATGCAGCGTATTTTAGATGATTAAGTCCCTGCATTACCTGATCAATGCATTCATGTCTGCGTATGAATAAATGACACCAAGAAGCTATGTGCAGGGACTTTAATTGGTTCTGGCAACAAAACGAGGGGTAAAACATGTGACAGCTGTTTTTAGACACTGCTAACTTTCCCACCTCGAGCAAACAAATCAAAATTATTCACGCTCTATTGCGAAATAGTGGGGGAACTCAGATATAAACACACACCTTGACAGACGTGTATTGAACGTATGATTTGTTATTCGCTGCCATTTGCATGACAAACCAGGAACTTATCCCGTAGGGCGTGATGGGGCAAGAAGCCTTCCTTAAGGGGAAATGGTTATAGTTATGCATAAACTGTTGAGGTATCTATACCGTCATACGATTGTTGTGTGGTTATAGTATGTGATACTATACCGTCATACGATTGTTGTGTGGTTATAGTATGTGATACTATACCGTCATACGATTGTTGTGTGGTTATAGTATGTGATACTATACCGTCATACGATTGTTGTGTGGTTATAGTGTGATACAAAAATATTAGCGACGGATGACAGCACTAACAGCATGTAGTTAATTATGTTAATTAAATATATTGTTGGGAGTGGGCTTCTTACCCCAGGCCTGGAGGAAAGATCATCCCATTGCCCCATAACAGTAACAGTATTTCCCCACTGTTTGAAATATCAATACTGAAATGGAACAAACTACAAGCCTGTAATGCTAAATGTACAATAAATGCATAATGTTTGAATGGATCCAAAACAGGCAACAAAATTCATCGTTTAGTTACTCTCGTGCTCGCTGTTAGGGCTGATAAAACAACCCAAATCTCCCGATGTCTACAGTTCACGAAGGGCTCGCCACATATGACATACGGCCATTCTTTCACATCGTCGTTGGTGCTGACACGTCTTCGTTCTGGCTTCTTCACTGCGTCCTTAGTTCCAATCTGTGTCCCTAGTCTAACCACCAGTGACTTCCCTTTAGCTTCTCCTTCCCCTTTGCCGACTCGTGATCAACGAGTTCAACTTGTGTGTGATGGATTCCATTTTTTAAGAAACAAGACACAAAACCTAAAAAGAATGTAGTTTCTACGTTAAAAACTGAGGACAACAATGCACGGAAAAATGCGCACTCCGTTTCTGTTTGTTCCTACCACTGTATAAACTTATAATGTCGTATATGGTATGCTATTATTACATCCAAGGCTATATATTTTCAAATTTATATGCATGTATTGGGAAATTGAATTAATTTAATGCATAGCTTCGATCTATAGACCTTATTTAGTTAAAGGTAATGTTCAGACAAACATGATTATAAAACCGTACCGAGCGAGTTCATTTTATCAATTGATATTATAAGTGGTGATTCATTCCACATCTAGTCGTGAAAATGTCATACAAGTACTAAACGGATTAGTAAGAACCCTTGTATAAAAAAATCATAACAACTCTGCCAACACATGTACCCAATGGGTACAACACGTATCTGACAAGCCTAATTTATAAGTCGACACACTTGATTACTTAATTATTAATGTGTTGCCTTGTAGCTATCCGATGTCCCAATTTGCTCGGATAAAAAAGGAATTCCTTGATGTATTTTGGGGTAAAGAACACTCGTCTTCGTTCTTTAACCGCTGCTCAATTGCCCCTCCCTTGGGCCTTGGGTGGCTCAACTAGCCACGTTTCGACAATTAAGCTTATTTAATTAACTTTTCATTAAGGCACGAAGTGATGTAAATAATATTCTTCTCTGTGCATAGTTAAACCATATGTAAGTGCACAATCAATAAAGTCTGGTCACGTGCGTTGTGTTTACACACCAGCAGACATTAATCACAATTACCAAGTTTCGAAAAACATTAAAAAAACTTGCTTTTAGCTCAAATATGTTCTGGCCGTTGTGACAAATGTAACCTATTATACGTCAATCCTGTTCTAATAACATGTTCAATCACTGGGTGGTACTACGTAACTGTCGCTGCTGTAGTTTCCAGGGAAACATAGGTGGCTCAACTAACCCAGTGGCTCAATTAACACTGCCTTCCACTACACTCCCAAAATATTGGAAGGGCCCGACCCCTCAAATCCCCGGTTCCGACACCTATGGACATCTAAATAGCTATTTCACATTTTTTTTTAGTCAAAATAATACAAAAGTATGGGTAAACAATAAGATTGTTGTGACTTTCTTGGTGTGCTGTTTCTACTGGTGGGGGGCGCATAGGCAAAAATGTTCGCCCCGCTCTTCGTCTCTGGGGCGAAAGTCCTGAGGGGCATTTGCTAACTCGCCGTTTTGGCAGTTCCGTAGCCATTTGGCTACGGAACTAATAACTTAAGTTTTAAAACCGATACGCACTAACCGTTTCACATGTGTATTCCGTGACATACAACCGACGATTGGGCGTCAAGAAACTGAAGAAATGTGCTCCAAATAATTACTTATGAGTACTTTTATCGGTGACATAGAAAACATTTCACAATTAGCCGCCATACTGTGCACGTGATGTTGCCTTTGCGTCACATGATCAAACGTGATTTCGTGTAGAATGAGGCCAGAATGGGCCAGCAGCACAGACATAAATAAAACACCCGTTAGTAAGTTAGTAGTTTATAGGGGCATTATTAATGATGTAACTCTATGGCTAGCAGACGGCAATTCTTAGCGTGACCTTATATAGATCTATGGAAATCCCGCGTGCTGTTCTCGCTCACAACAACATCCGGTTATATACAAACCTTGACAAGCACATGCGTTCTGACAAAAAGGTAATAATTTCACACTTTTTCATGGTTATTGTCAGGTAACTTTAGTGATATACATATAAGAATGCATACAGACACGAAAGACGTGTTTATTGCTCTGTTTATGGCGTTTTTGTAAGGTTTCACGTTTCATGAAAATACTTAAGCTTTTGATGAACGAGACCTTCGCCCCTACTAGTAGCAACAGCCAGATAGAAAAACATTGTAGGGCGATTGACTTTGCCTAGGGGGCGCATTGCCCCGAAGGTGCGCTTTGCTCCACAATATTCTGAGTCGCGTCAGAAGCGTCCATTGTGCGGCTCAGTAAGAGTTAATTGTGCTAACTATCTTGCATGAAGACACACTTGAATCATGATCTCTGGTTGACCCATGGTATCATAACCGCCCCAATGATCCTTACCACAGAGTAAGCTACTAGCTCTTTTTAGAACTTTCTTTTAGAAACGCTTCCCCGTTTGTGTGTAAGTATGGAAATGTCCCATCCGTAGCTGGTCGTTCCGCATGCGCAGTGCATCGGTTGCCATATTGACATGTCGGGGACGTGATGGCTTGCTTGAAGAGTTCGTCCGCTTAAATTCTGCATGTCATCGTGTATGCCGTCAATCTGGAGAAGCTACCAGAATATCTCCGAGATACTATGGACTGGTTCATGGGGTATGTATTATTCGGTGCTTTATTCGGTTCATTCATTCAAATTATGGCCACCCAAAACGTCACGGTTGACGTTGTAATAATGTATTTACTCAGATTACTGGGCTGGGTCGCTGTTGATATCGCATTACTGCATTGCGTGGCTGTCCGTTAATGACAGCACGCCAGTAAAGCACTAGTTAATATAGTTTATAACAACATGAGGTAATCTGTTTACTTAACTGGCCGCTAAGTTATTACGGCTTTATGCTGACGGTCCTTGCTTTTGACTTTACTAGTCTTTAGACTAGCCTTAGCTTAGACTAGCGCCGCACCTAAAGCTAAATAACCACGAAAACGATCACCTACAGTCGCCAAACTTCTCGTATATCTACTACACACATACACATGTAAGGTGATACAAAAATTTAACTTGATGTGTAATAAACGATAAAAATGTGCAAAAACTAAACATTGTTAGCCAAGACTTCCCAATATGTGATGTTCTTAGGAACTCCGTGTGGTGGCACCGAAATAACTGAACAACTAGTCACTATGGGGTTAAACCACAATAATTTTTTACAACGACCTATATAAAGTTTCTTCGGATTCCTGAAAAAAATGTCCTACAATGTCAATAAAAAGGGTGTATGATTATGAGAGATATCTTAATTTTAATATCAACAACAGCTCATTTATTTTTATTTACTTGATAACATTGTCAGCATGATTGTATTAGTTGATATATACAATTATATATGTTGGGCTAGCTCTGATGTTGTCAACTGTTTAGCCATTTTGGCTAAAGCCCCTAATTTGTTTTTAGTCTAATACAAATTGCTTTAGCCAAATTGTTTAAATGTGTATCAAGACATCTGACAACAACAAATGCTCATGTATTCTGCAGGCTTTTCAACGAAAATGCTAGTGGCCAAATTGGCTTTTTTGTTTAAATGGCCACTGATAGCGCTAGCCTAGATATGTATAATTATTATATATTTTGCAGTGTGTTTACATTATATTTAGTTACTTATAAATAATATATATCCATACACCAATACCACAGCAAAACAAATATCAAAACATTGTTTGTTTGCTTCATCAAGGAATATATCTTAATTATATAAAAGCATATCTTAATGTAAGTTTGTTTCATTTTCATGTCTACTACTTATATATTGGTATTCTGATCAAGTTATGTGTCAGGCAGTTTGTCTGAAAATGTTTGTGTTACGGATGGTGTGAGACAAAGAGGGATACTCTCGCCATATCGTTTTCATATATGTGTATATATGTGTGTGTGTGTGTGTGTGTGTGTGTGTGTGTGTGTGTGTGTGTGTGTGTGTGTGTGTGTGTGTGTGTGTGTGTGTGTGTGTGTGTGTGTGTGTGTGTGTGTGTGTGTGTGTGTGACCCACCTTAACAAAATGAGTCACATGTCCCAATTTGAACATATATAGTTATTATCACTTTGAAAACATCTGACACTATTGCTATTTTCTGAAAAAAAACTCACGACATCTATTCCAAATTGCATTTCCACCATAAATGTTCGGTTGTCCCTCGTTCTGATACTGACTTTTGTGCATCCCTGTTCACGATTATGCTGTTTTGTTAGTATTATTAGTATCATTAATCATAATTACCTCTCAAGAAACTTAGTGTTCGTTCTGAATATTTCGACTGCATCTCGCAGTCTTCTTCAGCAGACTGAAGTTACGGATGTGTCACATGACCAATGTCATGTGACACAAACTGGAGTAGGACTGGTGGGAGCTCCTGGCCGACGTCTCGGTTCAGCGTAGGTTTCTTTCTGTGGATGGTAATCGCCTCCTTTATTTTTCTCCTGTGCCTGTTCTCCTCATGGTCTAGAATATTGACGTCCTTCATAGAGCACTGATGGCCTGTGTTCAGTTTGTGTTCACTTATAGCTGATAGGGGTTGGCAACAAGATAGATGTTCTTTGATTCTTGTGCCAAGTGTTCTGGCTGTTTCTCCTTTATAGTGTTGGTCACATTCTGGGCATTGTATGTCATATACTACCCCACACTTTGCTGCCTTTGCTGTTCTGTCTTTTGGGTGTACCAACAGTGACCTCAGGGTGTTGATAGGTTTGTGGTAAACCGGGATGTTATAGGACTTGAAAATCCTTGCTACTTATTCTGATAGTTTACTAATGTAGGGCAGACCTATGGCATGTTGTCTTCTGCTGGTTTATGTGGTGGTGTTCTCCTTCCTTCTCATTGGTTGCGTGGTGTTAAACATCCAAGTTTTGTAACCGTTTGCTTTCAGCACTTTCTTGATGTGGTCCACCTCTGTGTTCTTGTCCTCTTCTTCTGTTATCAGGTTTTCTGCCCTTTGGAGGAGTGTCCTGACCACTGATCATTTGTGTTCTAGGTGGTGATTAAAATCCCAGTTCAAATATTGGTCCGTGTGGGTTGCTTTCCGGTATATCTTGACCTTGGTTGATCCATCATCATTCAGGCATACACACGTGTCTAGAAAGGCTAACGTATTGTCCTGTTCTGGTTCTACTGTGAACTTAATGTTCTCGTCCATTGAATTCAGATGGTGTGTGAAATGTTCTACTCCAGCTTGTATCACATGACATTGGTCATGTGACACACCCGTAACTTCAGTCTGCTGAAGAAGACTGCGAGATGCAGTCGAAATATTCAGAACGAACACTAAGTTTCTTGAGAGGTAATTATGCTTAATATTAATAACCAAGAAACCGGATCATCTATCCATTCAAGGATTATTAGTATCGTTGAAAAGAGCAGCATCTCAGCTTTCACATGACGCACCAAACATCCAGATATCTCGATTCTAGCCAAAGCTACGTTTCGCTAACATGTAATAATAATAATAATATACTTTATTTATTCACCATCAAATCCGGGACTAGTGCCCCGTTCACGGGTGATTACAAATCGGCGAACTTTTAAGAGACATAAAGATGCTTTTAAGAGAAATAAATAAAAAGTAAAATTAGGAAACAAAATGCTAATATGTATACATATGTATATATAAATAAACCTTATGTATAGTAAAATTGCAGGTAAGTGCAATGATAAAGCAAACGATTTACAAAAGTGCTGAACACCTGATCATATTGGATAATAAATAATAAAAGCCTACATTATATTAAATAAGTAAAAAAGATACTAAAAGGTAATTAAACCTAAGATAAATAAAACTATACATTAATAAAACTGTATGCATGAATCAGTGTTTGAGCTAGGACTCGATTTTGCGACATTCTCGCGTTTATATGTCAAGTGTCGCATATTTTTGGAAAGTGTGCGACACCGATGTCGCATGATTATCTTAAATATCACACATTTTGATCATTTGAGTGACACCTATATTGTGAAATAAAGTTTTTTTTTTTTTTCAGCATCTAATATTACTGTAAAATCATTTACATTTACCCCCAACCACTTAGAATTTACCTCTGGCATCACTGATCAGTTGTCCAATCACGGAATTAGCCGCGCTTCCCAGATAGTGGCGCCACCAGATGGAATGTGTGCAATCTAGATTATGCATGCAAAATGGCATCGAAACGGGAACTGCAGCTGGCCGATGTGGTCACGCACAGCAGACCAAAAAACCAGACGGTAACCGAACTAAGATGTTATTGCACACATTTGTTATATGTATATGCTATACCGATTATATATTTGATGTTTATTAAGGTAATGCAACAGCAAATCAACATTTGTTCACGTTACGACATAATACTACTGCCACCACTGCGGAGTACTGGTTTTTACAGTCTTCTAGTTCTATTCTGGCAGCTGTTGTAGTACCAATGACAATGCCTAAGTAGTACTGTCAACGCCACGGCAATTATATGTTTGCATAGGATGTGAATGTACGACTTAGCTAACGCTATTGTAATAAATATGTTTCAAAATGATACTAGACCATTTTTAGCAAAAAAATCATGCGTTTAAGGAAAGGTAGCGTTGCCGTTGGCGTTGAGTTTCCGTAACTATTATAGGCCATAGCCGTAGTCTGTGCCTGTGGTGTGGAAGATATGATACTATTACTAGCAGGATAATTTCTCACTCAAAACTCTAAAAACATATTGGTTTGGTTGTCATCTCGTTCCTTTTGACAAATAAACCCAGCATCTGTTGTGCCACCTAACGGATATTATTATTAATGCACATTGACGCTATAGTGGTTATCAGAACCGGGCAGCATTGTGGATAACTGTCTTGATAGCCATGCCACGTCATTTGAATCTGTTCGGCAACATTGTCCGGCTTAGATTGTTCTATAACTCTCCTTCAAAGTCGCTTCCAGTGTTATGGAGCATCATCAGTACACATCACGGGGACATATTCCCCAACTTGGTGATCCTGGCATCCATGGCAATGGTCTTCCCAGTCCACACTGCGGATGTGGAACGTGGATTTTCAGCACAGAACATGCTGTGGTACAAGTTGTCTAGTCAGCGACTCAACATAATTGCTACAATCAAGCAAGAGGGCCCACACTGGCGAGAATTTAATAATCATGAAAGGGTTAATAAATCTCACCTACACTGGGTGACTGTACATCAACTGAGTATGTAATTAGTACCTCATCAACAAGCAGTTTCAACAGCAAAGTGTGAGTACAGCAAAGAAAACTGTTTGATAAAGACATATCTAACATGCAAATTCAGTTTATGTGACAATATCTGTCTGACTAAATAAAAGATGGAAAAAATGGTAATTCATTTGTTGACTTTGTGACTTTCAGCCTCTCCATATATCTTACATACATTAAGGTTTCGGGGTGTATTTTTTACATTTGCCACTGCAACAAATCACAGGTCAGCGGTGCATATTTTGTAATCATTATGTTTAGTGTTTAAAATGATCAATAGTGCTGTCCCTTCAATCTTGCACTCTGCATTAGGTTGCCTACTCCATTACGGGTATTTTAATTTACTCTGAGCAAACAACAGAAAATATTAATATTTTTTCTCTGTGCCATATATAATTAATATATATATATACACCGTGTGACTGTGCGTGTTAAATCAATTGTGATCACCACCGATTTATAAATATTGATTAGTGGCTCAGCCTAAAACTGAATGTCTCACTTTTTTAAAGAGGGGGAGACATGTGTCCCCTAAATTTCAAACACTGATGAATAATACCAAGATTAAATTAGGTCTGATTAAATTAGTTTAAGAACAGAAATGTCTGCAGTAGTTTTCCAAACTACCTGGTGTTCTGAATCGTGCGTAGTTCCAGTGGCAGAGAGTTCCACAATGTCGGCCCAGCACAAGCAAACGCCCGGCGACCATAACATTCTAGGTTTACGCGTCGAACATCAAGAAGTAAACCACCACCAGGGCGAGTGACGATGTAGCAGTGACGCAAGATACACTGGCGTGCCTGCATACAGTGCCGTGTGTAGAACCATAAGTAATTTGTATAGCGTAGAAATCTTCAAACTGAGAAATGCTAGATTACTAGTTACCATGCATATATCTGGCAGATATTTGGACCGCTTGAAGATAAAGGCATCGTCATGACATTCTACTAATATAATAACATGATCTTTGTCAGAAAAAAAATACGGGCACAATTAATTGCCTTGTCAACACTAGCAGCACTATGCCACCAGTGTCATAATGTGACACATTTTAGTTGAGATAATGGTTACTAGTGACCTTCTTTTGTAAAGCAAAGTTGGGGCAGTAAGAACTTACTTGATTTATGCGATTTAAAAAATAATAATAATTCAGCCTAAGGGGAGACTCGGCAAGTGGATTTAAACTAAATTTTATTTTATTATTAAAAATGTGTCCACCCTATTTTGAAAGCATTGCATTCATACTGTTCACTTCAGTGGCAATTACATACCTCTAAATCACTTTTATTTGTGGGTAAAGCATGCATCTTTCAAGAAATAATCCTGTTTTCTCAAAAACATGCCTCATATCTCTGGAAGTAATAATGCTAACAAAGTAAGGTGTTTAGTGTTATATGCAGCTTATTCTTCTTTACACAACTTGTAGAACACATTATCAATGTAACCAAAAGCTACATTAATATTTGTCGCAAAAATATTTTTTTTTTTATTTTTCTACCAGTTGTGTACCAGATTGTATACTAAAAAGTGTTTCAAATAATTATAATAATATTTGTTCAATCTGATACTCTTCATAGCATGTCAATGCCAATTAATGGCATATTTAATACAATACGATAAAAATAACAAGTACATAAACAGCTACACCTCAAAACAGTTAATCATCTCTGGGACAGCGGCCACGTCCTCTCTTTCGTGAATTCGGCAAGAGTGCAGATGACGGGGATGGCTAACAGTTGGACACATCTTGCGGGCTTGACGACCTCGCCCCATGCCCCACAAAACTACTATAGTGTCTCACTCACTGTCCTGCTGGTCTTCCTCTAGTAAATACTTGTCTAACAAAGTGTCGATATGGTTGTGATAACTTCGGGCAGGATATCAACATACCTGTTACTTCAAACAACATTTTCTACTCGATGTGTGGGTCAGGTGTGTGGCGCGGTGGAACTGCATAGTGCGCACGTGTCCTTGGACATTATTTAAATGACTTCGTCGCTGTGCCAATAAAATAATTTTCCTGGATCACGTGGTAGCAACAAGCCAGGTTTGTTTACACAGCTGGACAAACAGTGCCTACCCCTCACGCCCTCCTATTCGACACATCCGTAATATATGTTAATTCGATGACCATATATGGAAAGATGAGATATGAGATCCAAAGCTTTGCAACGATGCCACATTTCTGAGGGACCATCCAAAAATTATGGGGAAAAAAAGCGATTAATTATCAGCATTTTCGCCTTTGTTTTACGGAAGTCAAGTGAAAACATCAAACAGCTCTTCTAAGATAACACTAAAATACATTAAACATAACTAAATATAGAAATTGTGGTAATCGTTAAAATGAATACTAAGGAACCATTTTCAGGGAAAATCTCAAAATCGTTGGATTAGCCTGTTTTAGATAAAAAATGGCATTTGCGAAGTTTCATGTTTACACACATCCGACTCATTTTGTTAAGGTGGGTCTCATATATGTGTGTGTGGACTTTTTGTCTGAAATAAACATTATATTATTAGTATAGCACCTTAATAGTCATTTATTAAAAGTGCTCCAAGATATCTTACATAATTTACAAATATAACAAAATATTTAAAATTTGTCATATAAACAGTTGAAAAAACAAAACATTGTATTATAATAATTTTATGATAAATTGGATTAATGGTAATCAATATTAAAAAAATAGTAATTACTAATATGAAATGCATGTCATGCTAATCACTCATCTAGAGAGCAATGTATCGCTCACACTGACAGCTAAAACTGCTCGCTCCTTTGCTGGACCTGCAGATAAATTAGCGATGCCCCGTGGCTGACCTTTGTAGAACCAAGACTTGGAGTTTGCTTATCACCCAAAAGGATTTCTGTCACCCGAACAGCGAGTGTTGACAGTCATAGATCATTAATCAGCTACAATTTTGCGCACAGTGGCAGTGAAGTGGCTGCTGAAATACAACATATGTAGGCCAGTTGCCGCCCACTGTGGGGCAATGCAGCGTTTATATTCCCCCACAATGAATCCCAAATCTAAATGCTTGCTTTTCCATTTCAGCTATTTTATTGATGTCTCGAACGATGTTTGATAATGTGAATCATTATGTCGTCATCTACTGGATCCCTTGGCATATAATTTTTTTAAGCAGCAACGGTGTGTTTGGCAGGAAAAGCCGCAGGAAGGAGAAGGATTCATCCCCTGTGTCGGTTCATGGCGAGTGTAGACCGTACCTAGATGATGACTATGTACAAGAGAAGATCCAGTCTACAGACATGGCCCTACTGGTGAAGTTGCCGTACGGTCTCAACTACAATGAATGGCTCGCCACACACAGTAAGTCACTCTATGGGAAACCACAGAAATCATGCAGTGCATAGAAACTTGTGTCTGTATTTTTGTATCAATGGATGGCCAGTTGTGAGAGTTATGTTCTGGGAATGTTACTTCGGGAGTAGTTAATCCATTCAGAATGTGGAGTAAAGACCTAAGAGCTGTTTTCTTTATTAAATGTATCTGAAAACAAAGTAATTGTCTTTATTTATAGCTTTTCCTGTTATTACCTTCTAATGTAAACTGTCAAATAATGGAAAAAAACTGGTTCTGTATGACACAATTATTATACTGGACACTTGCGTGAGCGTGGCAGTCAATGTGTTTGTTTTGACAGAGTTCAGTTTAAGGTTTGAATAATAATGTTATTAAATATACTATTACAATGTTATTACAGTACTATTTTTGCAGCCATATCATTCTTTGAGCATATCAATCTGATGTACGGAATTGTATCCGAGTACTGCACATCAAGTGCCTGTACCGCCATGACAGGACCTGGCAATATGTAAGTAGACCCTCAGGTGGTCAGAATGAAATCATTGTTACCAAAAATATATACAATTATTGGATCTGTGTTTTAGATCATGCTGTGTTTCAGATCATGCTGTGTTTCAGCCAGTACTGTTAGATCGTGCTGTTTCAGCCAGTACAGTTAGAATGTGCCGTGTTTCAGCCAGTACAGTTAGATCGTGCTGTGTTTCAGCAAGTACAGTTATATCGTTTGTATTTCAGCCAGTACAGTTAGATTGTGCAGTGTTTCAGCCAGTACAGTTATATATCGTTTGTTTCAGCCAGTACAGTTATATCATGCTGTGTTTCAGCCAGTACAGTTACATTGTGCCGTGTTTCAGCCAGTACAGTTAGATTGTGCTGTGTTTCAGCCAGTACAGCTGGGTGGACGAAAAGGGGAAGAAGAGCAAGTGTGCGGCGCCACAGTACGTCGACTACGTGATGACGTTCACACAGAACACTATCCACGACGAGAATGTCTTCCCAACTAAATATGGTGAGATATTGATAGCAGTTTTGTCGAAGGTTGACTAAGTATCACCACATTGTATTGGGTTGACTGTTCTGAGAGACAGGATCTATATTTATGGTAGCTATGACAATGTACTTGTGGTGGCAACAACCATTGAAAAACCTTTATTGTCCATTAAATGTATCACATAAAATGGAAATTTTCCTTTGGGCTCACACTGTTAAGGTATATACAGTAAGACAAGTGATTAATATACGAGACAAGTGAAACATATAAAAAAATGTACTTGTAGCTACGACAATGTACTTGTGGTAGCTACATCAATGTACTTGTGGTAGCTACAACATCGTACCTATGGTAGCTACGATGATGTGCTGCTCAGTCACTGATATCTGAAATCAACTAGGTGTTGCCTTGCATCAAAAGGATTTGTGCTTTAACTGCTATAAGTTTATACTTGTGGGATGAACACAAGAAAATATGTATTTTATCACTATTTTTCTGTTTGAAACAAATCTGTCTAAAATGGGATACAGCCGTATGCCTCCTAAATATCCACATTGCATACAGGAAATCCTTACGATGTGTCGATCAACACTGGGTTTATCTTGGCACATTATACACAAGACGCATTAGAACTAGAGTTTTTGACCACTTGTAACCATGGTTTCATTCTTGGCCAACAGGTGTTGTATGTCTTATAAATAATGTCCTCAGCAGATAATCAAATTGACTACATACGCATTTATCTATGTAAAACAATCCCTTTTGCAGTGACATATTGCAATGACGTCATAAACATTTGGTAATAATGTCATACACGTCCCGCAACCATTGTTTTATTCTTAGCCAATTCTGGCCAATAGTTGTACATGTTATGAATATTGTCTATGGCTACTACCTTCATCGTGTTTGCTGTTCTGCTGTAGGCAATGACTTCCCCAGTTCGTTTGAGGCGGTGGCAAAGAAGATTCACCGCCTACTGTTTCACGTCCTCAGTCACATTTACGAGTCTCACTACGAGCTGATCGTGATCCTACGACTACATGGACACCTCAACACGCTCTTCCAACACTTCATGCTCTTCAACACGACACATTTACTCCTTGAAGACAAGGAGACGGAAGCGCTTGACGAGCTCTTTCAGAAGTTGCTTGGCAGCGACCACGGGCCGGCTGAAGATCAGGGACAGGGGGACGTTCGCTTGAGTGAGAGTAACGCGCTGGACAATCACAAAGACTGTCTAACAGACTCCACCCAAACCAACTCACAGATACCCGAGAAATGAACCTGTCTTATGGCATTCTCTCCGGGGAACGTTTTGGATAATTAGATATTTTATCGTCTGTCTTTGAGCGGATGTCAACAGTAGGGATCTGTTTTCGATCGGAATGTTTGTGTGTAATGTGTATGTATAATCATCCTTCTAGTCATTAGTTAAAATGTTGCTGTTTTTGAATTTTATCTGTTATTCACTGGGAATGTTGCATATATACGTATATAGGGGAATGCGCACAATGAAGCTTAACAATCAAGTATTGGTGATGGTGTCCAGGCCAGTTTGAAGGTCACTATGAGAACACAGTTATCCTGAAACAATGAGTTCCTTTTTGGTTGCATTTTTGTACTGATGGGCATTCACGTGGCTGATAGACAAGTACAATGATGCACAATACTTAAAGAGAATGCATGGCGAATTTCATTGGCTAACTCGTAGGGAACTATAAGTGATCTTTCGTATAACTAAAATGCCTCAATTCTCTTAACTTATCGATCTCGGATTACATCTGTATTTAAAATATTTTACGTCATGTTTTAATATTTTTTGCTGTAGTAATTTGACCATTGGAAATTGTATAAACGAGAATACAAAAATGCAGGAACAAAAAAGAACCGGTCCTTCTTTGCCGAATAACATCGTCTTTTCCAGTTCGAGTGATCATTATTTTACAGCCAGACATTGCGACACTGATATGTATTAGTATTTTATAACATTTCTATAATACCTATGCAAAATGTGTTACTCCAGTGATACTTCATCTCCTTGTGTTATATTAAAAAATACACAATTTAACAATAAAATAAAATAACAAAGTTTTATACCATGTAAAGACTTAAATCTACCGATGAAAACCGCCATACATTGGCTTTTAAGAAAAAAACTTTGTTTAATGTCAGTTTGTCAGTCGGTACATGGTACATGCCACTCCATGGTACATGCCACTCCAGTGATGCAAGTCCAACACTTGTCTGTTACCAACTGTACTGTGATACACGGCAGTGAACAATAATTTCAAAATACCATGATACTTGTTAAAAATTAATAATGGAAGTATTCAGCCACACAATAAAAACACACAAGCTGTACGACCAGGTTCTTGTGCATCATGTGGGGAGATGGGTAAGTAAGATAAAAAATGTGTATTGCCTTTGATTAAAATAATTGTCGATCATAATAGAGTTGTGATAACAAATGTTTAACCTATATCACGGATGAAGTGGCATGCCCCCTTGATACTGGAGCTGGCTGGTTTAATGGTCATTAGCTATGTCCACACACTGGTCGTAACCACAACTGTGCTTTTTATCGCATTCAAGCAGTACTAGTAATTAGTAATTTTAAACTGTATTCAATTAAAAATATTGCTATACTACCAATTACACCACACAGTATTTATTCATTGCTTCAGTAGAACTGGTTTACTAAGTTAATGAACCTTTTAATTAATTTCATATCACTTCACTATAACTTGTTCACCAAAGTTATGTTCTTATACCTATCTCTAAGTTGATATTACTTATAATAACTTGTAAGACAATAACTTGAAATACAGGCTGTAGCGTGTAACAGATGGTGAAATACATTGCAACTTTAGCATCTTTCATCAGTCATGCCACATAATTATGTATTTTATACTATTTTATAGTAAAGATCAACAGACCACTGAGTGATCAACACATTTTCCTTTTGGTAATTCCTAATAATATTCTTACTTAGCCAAAGGAATAGCTACCTATAAAACGCAGTCTAGAAGTCAAATGTATACCAGTGACCATACCATCTTAAGGGGTTGTATCAGTCTACTGTAGACATTCTTTAGGGGACTGTATAGTAAGTCGGAAGTTTTGCATTTTAAACCAAAAAAATATTCATAAATTTGACAAAACCCAGTACTGTATGTTAATGATCACTACTGAGTGTCTTCAGAGCAAATAGGTGTACGGAAGTCCAACTTTCAGCAGCTGTCTCACACAAGACAGTTGCTATTTATTCACAATTGTCTTGGCATTACATTGGATGATGAATAAATATGTAATAAATACTGACGATATACAGGAAAGATTCAGTGATGTGTCAATGTCAGAATTCACTGGACCATAAAATCACAGCAAGAAATTTGAGTTACTATGCAGATCAATCTTCATTGTTCAACTCAAACTAGTTGGGTCTTAAATTGTCAGTCATGTGTAGACTACTTATTCACACAACACAGTTGCCACTATAATCAATTGTCGTCAACTATGTTGACACATATCATTGCAAATGAACAATTTTAACTCATTAACCAAGAAACATCCAAGTCAATAACAATTATATAATATGTATTATAGCTACATCAAATGTTGCAATAACAATTAAGACATTAAAGCTCTGATTAGACATGGAACCAAGGGGGTGCATGCCCCCATTTTGCCCAAGAATATCCCAGAAAAGTAGTAAAACAAAGTTTCTTCGCATGGGGGCTTTGGTCAAATCCTATATCCACCCCAGCTGAATTATGGCATTTTCATCATAATGAGTGCATCATATTTATTAGTCACTGTTCCTTTTAACATTTTCCAGTGTACACAATAATCAATCCGTATAGAAAGAAACAGGGTAGAAACCCTTGCACCCATAAACCCCTACCTACCCCACACTGCTAATAACTTCCAACTTTACGCAGCCCATTTTTTGCAGTTCTTAACCTTAGCTTCTCCTGACACAATCTTAAGCATGCCACACTAATATCACAAGCGCATCTCTCAAAACTAGCATATCAACTCGTAAAAGTCGGCAAACAATGACCACCTATTGTTCATAATAATTATGATAACCTAAATACATACACATACGATGTACACACACAGGGGTGTACATTGTACACATGGACCACACTGTGTTAACTCAGTATCGGTTCCTCTGTATATCTTCACAAATAACTGATAGCCCAACCGAAGTCACTCCATAAAACTGGATAATGGAAACAAAATGAAACAGAATAAACTCCCTGACTTCCTAAGCACAATAATAGTCAGTCAACATACTCTTACAAGATTTGCGACCTGTTTCGGTAATATTCTATTGCACTGTTAATATCAATTTGTTCTTCGAAATACCTGACAAGTGGCGGCTCCGTCAAGATGGAGGCTAGGAACTGTTCAAATGTGATGGACCAGTCGAGATCTACAAGACTGCAGGAGCTTACAGAACTACGTGTGGTCGAGGCAGACTGAGACCTGTCATTTGGTCCATTCACACCGTCCGCATGCACGAGACATGTCTCCGTGACAACCTTACTCTCTGTCCCACTTGTACCTTCCACTGACTGGCCAGTGTCTTGTTCCCTACAGGTGGCACCACCGTCTAACTTTGTTGAATCTTCACTTCCGTCCTTCGTTCGACTTGCTTCCGTACTTTCCTCATTCCCATGTTCTGCCTTCGCTCTCCCTGTCTCCCTTTCCTCTGCCCCACTGTCTTCGGTTGTTACACCTAACCTCACATCTTCCTCCTTCTCGCTCTGACAGGCATTCTCTGTTGTCCCCCTCTCTCCTTTTTCTTCCCTGATCTCCGTTGACTCCACATCCTTCCCTGCACAACAACTATCCCCACTTTCAGTTGTCATGACAACCGGCTGTTGCTCTATGCTGACCCCCTGATAGGAGTCACCGCCAGGTGGCGTGACTGAGTTGACATTCTGCCGCTGCGAAATCTGCGAGTGGAATGCCTTTCCCACCTCCCCAATTTGCAGCAGGAGAGTTGCGACGGTTGCGATCGAGTGGTATAACTGTTGCTCTTCCTGACGGTCACTGAACATGTTGTACAACGTCTTGCACAGCTCAATAAACTGCACCTGTAACACATCAAAACCTTGTGCTCTCGGTCGTTCCAAGTTGTTTCACATCATAGTCTGTTGTCTTAAAGATCCCTCCTCAAATCAACAGGAAACGCCCCACAAAGTTCTTAGTTACAAATCAGCAGACTGGGTTAACAAAACATATACATATTCTAGAGTGTTGAAACTGTCTGTGGGGTGTTAGGCATGACGTGCAGTTTTCGTGCATCCGACTAAACCTATTCAAAATTTTAACTGGCATTTAATTAAACTGGTGTGTGAAAACTGTGTATGAAGTGTAAGGCATGACGGACAGTTTTCACACACCAAACCAGACTTATTCAAGATGTTGACTAACGTTAAACTAAACTAGTGTGTGAGAACTGTCAATGGAGAGCGAGGCATGATAGCGACACAGCTCCCACACACCAACCCCAAAAAAATCAAACATTTGACTAATGTTAAAATTATGAGCTTAGATGTTTAGTTATTGCATGGACTACTCGCAGCGCATGCAGACCACCACAAACTCCTGTGGTTACCCAAGATTGGGCTGTTTGGAGTATAATTACTTGAGACAATGTTTTTTCGCTTTTCAGACTCATTTAATTAAAGCGTGCATATCCACTATGACATGCTCGTTTTTGCAAATTTATAACCTGGTTTTGGTGAATTCATTGGACAAACTATTAAATTATATCTGACCGGATTCTGCAAAAATTCGGCGAATAATGGCAAAGGTTGTTAGGCCCCTCCCTATATACTGTGACATACGGCCATTCACACTTTCACTAGTTGCCCGATCTAATGGTCAGACTTAATTCTTTCGATGATTTCAACAGAAGTATGTTCTCTTGTCAGACTGACCATGCATATTACTGAAGATATTGATGCACTACAGATTTAAATATCAATGAACCTGATTTGCAGAACGCTAAATGGGTTGAGGACGGATTTTTTAGATAAATCAAAAACATTTTGTAAGTGACTGCCAGGTTTCAAGGAAATGATAACGAGGAAAACAGTTCTACGACATTTGTTACATATTACATGATACAACTTTGACAGAGATCACTTCGATAGCAACGGATTTGAATGAATAACACTCGTCAATCACTAATGCCACCATCACTTGATTTTACCATCAATTAGATGTCACAGCTAAGACTAGGCCACAGCTAATCCAATTCACACAACCAGTAGACTTCCCCAGACTTAACTTTTAATTTCTCATTAATGAGACACCAACTCTCCAGCAACAATCTGGCTAAATCCTCTCTAATAATTAGAATTAAATTTCCTTGATGTCTACTTTACATCTGATAATTAAGCTAAGTCACTAGGATCCACAGAATTAACATCCATTCATGTCCAAACTCTGTCAGTGCTGGACCCTCTGAAGCTGTTCAACTTGGTACAGTCACATCTGTATACCCAGGACTACCAAACCATTTATTTAGCATTTAGCCCATTGCAAATGAGGTTTGTTGTTGCTCAAATATGTAGCATGTGAATGGTACGTGTAATTGGTTTAATAAGAATCTGTTATTTTGTTAAAATCATTAAAAGAATTGATTTTGATCGTTAAACCCGGTACCTTGTGAAAATGTGCAAAGCCTTACGCCATAGTATATATAGGCAGACTACTTTTGCCGATTTTTGGCAAATCCTGTCAAAAGTAATATAACAATTTGTCTGATGATTTTATCAAATATTTTATATTATTTTATATAAAAATATTTTTATTTATATTTTACAAATGCGCAAGCATGTCATAATCGATACTAGATAAGTTCGCTTCTTTGTGAAATGAGTCAGAAACGAGACAAGGGAAAATACAAAATTGAGGAAGGAACATTTTACGATGTTTACTATTGTTCTTCCGAGTGCAGTTCTTTGAGACACTCCCCAGCACTGACCTGGTTGATTCTAGGAACTGTTGTCTTTTTGATGGCATTTCCGTGAAGACTGGATGAATGAACTCCCTCCATGACCAAATCCCAGAGGCTCCCTACAAATGGAACTAAGATCAAAAATAACACTGCAAACACAGGGAAGATCCACTTGTTGGAAACAAGATCCACTTGTGACAGAGCTGGTCACCGATTGCCTCTAACACTCTCCTTAAATTAAATAATAATAAACGTTTATTTCAGACAAAAAGTACAAATATATATATATATATATATATATATACATAAAATACAGTAAGTAAAATATATATAAATATACACATGTCCTACATTGAAAGTACATAAAAAATTAATAAAATAGCTGTTTTTGAACATTCATAGTACTATGTTTCTTTACAATTTCACGAAAACAATTAATAAGACATTGTGTGTAGTTTGGCTAACATATGACTTGCATCAGTGGCTGGTTCTATTTCCAGTGAACAGAGCAACTGACAGACAGAGATTCACTTACTGTGAGGAGGTCGAACACATACGGTGGAGTTGAAGAACTCGGTGGCTTCTACCCCGGTGTCTGTGGCATCTGGCAAAACAACAAACATCTCCATACAAATACCACCCCCGCCCGCAACAACTCTTGTGCACTCTCCTTTCTTCCCACGACAACAAAAGATTAGAACTCACTACCAGACACAATAACCGGCATCAGAGAATTTTGTTTAAGCAAGGTGTAACCCATTCTGTTCCAAGCGAACACAACTAAGCAGCAATCACTCCATGCGCACACAACCCTGACCGTTTGACTCCTTAGTAGTGTGGGCCAGTATCCTACACAAGACAAGACAATACTCATAGACAGTCTCACATCAAAACAACCAGAAAGGGTTGATTTAATAGTCGGCCTGTCAGATTATTTACAGGTCATCCGGGTCACCTTACAAATTACCATACAATAATAAGAATTGTGTACAACACCTAAATTCTCAGGAATCCAAGCTCAGAGGCGCAAGAAACCAGAATCGTTAAGCGTGACATCATAAAGAGAGGAACGCAGACAGAAAACTCGTTTAGATATAACTGTGATGTTAACACCTCTGTTGGTTCAGCATCAGGATCAAATGTCATCTTAACTAAATATATATTTTTACTATATCATATTGAGGAACATTTTTAATCATATTCTACTGACCCAACTATATGTATAATTTTACATACAACAATTTAATGTCGTTTTGCACTGACATGTACACATTGACCCAGCTGAGAGGAGAATGGTGGGTGTGTGTGGGGGGTGTTTGCACCCACCCAAGAGGGGGTTGGTGAGTGTTTGGGGGGTGTTTGCACTCTCCTGAGAGGGGCTGGTTGGAGTGTGTGGGAGGTCTTTGCACCACCTGAGAGAGTTGGTGAGAGTGGGTGGTTTGCACCCACCCAATAGAGAGCTTGATGAGAGTGTGTGCACACTCCTGAGAAGGGGCTGGTAGGTGTGTGGGGGGTGTTTGCACCCACCTGAGAGGCGGCTGATAAATGTGTGTGGGGGTGTTTGCACCAACCTGAGGGGGCTGGTGGGAGTGTGTGTGGGTGTTTGCATCACCTGAGAGCGGGATGGTGGGGGTGTGTGGGGGTGTTTGCACCACCTGAGAGGGGGCTTGTGGGAGTGTGTGGGGGTGTTTGCACCACCTGAGAGGGGGCTGGTGGGAGTGTGTGGGGGTGTTTGCACCACCTGAGAGTGGGCTGGTGGGAGTGTGTGGGGGTGTTTGCACCACCTGAGAGGGGGCTGGTGGGAGTGTGTGGGGGTGTTTGCACCACCTGAGAGCAGGCTGGTGGGAGTGTGTGGGGGTGTTTGCACCACCTGAGAGGAGGCTGGTGGGAATGTGTGGGGGTGTTTGCACCACCTGAGAGGGGGCTGATGGGAGTGTGTGGGGATGTTTGCACCACCTGAGAGGGGGCTGGTGGGAGTGTGTGGGGGTGTTTGCACCACCTGAGAGGGGGCCGGTGGGAGTGTGTGGGGGTGTTTGCACCCACCTGAGAGCGGGCTGGAGGGGGTGTGTGTGGGGGTGTCGGGGTCGACTGACAGATGGAGACAGTAGATGAGTTTGAGACGGTGTGTCACATCGCCCCGACACATGACGCCCATGGACCACGCAAAGTCTCGGAAGTTGATCATGTTCTCGTGCCTCGTGGCATCCAGCAGCTGCAACAGACGTCCTGTGTTTGTCATGTTTACATGTGACAAAGATAATAAAGGTTCCTCCTCAATTCGGTTTCAAGTTAAATTCTTTGAACAAAAGAATGTAATCTTTTATTAAATGTTTCCGGGTTAAAATCTGCTCACAAGTAAAATAAATAATAAGTTAAATAAGTAAAACGTCCCAGTCATTAAAATGCCAAAAGTGCTCGGAAAGCTTCATGGAAGATATTACTTAAACTATTCATGTACTACATATTACTTAAACTATTCATGTACTACATATTACTTAAACTATTCATGCACTACATATTACTTAAACTATTCATGCACTACATACTACTTAAACTATTCATGCACTACATATTACTTAAACTATTCATGCACTACATATTACTTAAACTATTCATGCAATACATATTACTTAAACTATTCATGCACTACATATTACTTAAACTATTCATGCAATACATATTACTTAAACTATTCATGCACTACATATTACTTAAACTATTCATGCACTACATATTACTTAAACTATTCATGCACTACATATTACTTAAACTATTCATGTACTACATATTACTTAAACTATTCATGCACTACATATATGAATATCAATGAACCTGACTTGCATCGCCTTAATTATTTGAGGAGGGAATCTTAATATGAAATTTCCCCCTCAAATGTACACTGTTGTTATTGCGAATGTGAAAGATAACCTAAATATACCTAAATATAGTAAACTAAATATAGTAAACTAAATACACACAAATCAAATAGTTATTCATGTCAAAATAGCTTACATATATAGCATTAACATTCAGTGACAACCACATACACGACTGCACACAGTATTTACCCTAAAGAGATGGAGTGCAGTGATGTCGGCCTGCGACCCAACTGCCCAGGGCGACAGCGCCAGGAACAGGGTGTGGAACTGGTCAAAGTCCACCTTGTACTGCTCGTAGTATGGCTTGGTTGGGTCATACTTGTCCAGTAATTCGGCCGCTGGGCGCTGGGTCCGCCAGTAATAGGACGTCAGGTATTCCTCCTGGCCACACAAAGGTGTACATAAATAACACTGTCAACCAGCAACATAGGAAAGAATAATAATAGTGTCATTGTTGATAGTGTTCATAGATCAACTCAGTACAGGTGAACTAATAATAACAGTATAATTGTTCATTGTGATCATAGATCATCTCAGTACAGATGAAATGATAATGATATCATTGTTCATAGTGTTCACTGATCATCTTAGTATAAGTGTAGTAAAGTTAACTTATCCTGCGCAGTATCCGGTCAATGGACCGGTCAAAGTGCTTTACACTCCCTGGCAGACCTGTTCATTCCATCAACAACTTCAACCATGCTGCAAATACTGCACAAAGACTATTCTTTCATATATATCCACTGGTTGTGTGAACCTGTTGGCTGTCTGGCTCCCCAGAGGAAAACAAGGATCTGTTGGCTGTCTGGCTCCCCAGAGGAAAACAAGGATCTATTGGCTGTCTGGCTCCCCAGAGGAAAACAAGGATGACCAGAAGCAACCTGGAGGAGAAATGTGGAGGGGCAATTATAGGAAATGCCCCTCAGCTGGGGCGAGACTGCCAAACAAACTGCAGACTGACAGGAGTGGAGAAGTCTTGTTTCTGCCTTATAGGTCAGTAGGCACAAAGAGGATTAAGTAAGTAAGTAAGAAAGTAAGTAAGTATGGATTGTCTTACCTTAAACACTAGAAAGAGGCTCTTAAGCTGAATGGTATCAAACGGCACATCTTCTGACACGCTGCGGATGACGTTCTTCATCGTGTGGTCCTCTAGTTTCTACACATGTCAGGGAGAGATGATGCATAGTCGTTGAGAAGTGTGTAAATACATCCTTAAATCTCAACAGAATTTTACTCAAACAGCCAGACTAGAGGATCTTTGTAACATATATAACTAGTGTGTTGAATCATGGTAGTTTCTTGTAACTGAAACATGTCGGCCATGTTGCTTATTTCTCATTTAACATATTTTCAGTTTATATAATTCCTGTGGGGATATATATATATAAGGGTGTCTTAGCAATAAATTCCACATATTCTATACCAGATGTTTGTAAAGTAATCACATGTTGATCTGTATATACATTAGGAAAACATAAAATGGTTAGTAGCACCATAAAGAGAGACAGTCAAAGACATACCTGAACAACGTTGAGTCGATACTTCAAACGCAGTTTATCAATCTGTAAGTTTGTGATGCCGCTGAACTTGGAATACGCATCATAAATCAACTCAGAGATGTCCTTAGATGTCTACAAGACATATGTTAGACCTCATTATGGCTACACATCTGACTGCGGTAAATTCAACTGAAAAATCAGTTGACTAAATATTAAACAATGTAAATTGATAAAAGCTAGATTAGATTTATAACTCACAAAACTGTTCTGGATAACTTGGAATATATCTGAAACTTCAACACAGAAATCAGGTGATTCAGACACATGCATGCAAACACTAATTATCTATGAGAAAAGACCACAAAAGTACACAGAGATAAGTACACAGGGATAAGTACACAGGGATAAGTACACAGGGATAAGTACACAGAGATAAGTACACAGGGATAAGTACACAGGGATAAGTACACAGGGATAAGTACATAGGGATAAGTACACAGGGATAAGTACACAGGGATAAGTACATAGGGATAAGTACACAGGGATAAGTACACAGGGATAAGTACACAGGGATAAGTACACAGGGATAAGTACACAGGGATAAGTACACAGGGATAAGTACACAGGGATAAGTACATAGGGATAAGTACATAGGGATAAGTACATAGGGATAAGTACACAGGGATAAGTACACAGGGATAAGTACACAGGGATAAGTACACAGGGATAAGTACATAGGGATAAGTACATAGGGATAAGTACACAGGGATAAGTACACAGGGATAAGTACACAGGGATAAGTACACAGGGATAAGTACACAGGGATAAGTACACAGGGATAAGTACACAGGGATAAGTACACAGGGATAAGTACACAGGGATAAGTACACAGGGATAAGTACATAGGGATAAGTACATAGGGATAAGTACATAGGGATAAGTACACAGGGATAAGTACACAGGGATAAGTACATAGGGATAAGTACACAGGGATAAGTACATAGGGATAAGTACATAGGGATAAGTGCACAGGGATAAGTACACAGGGATAAGTACACAGGGATAAGTACATAGGGATAAGTACACAGGGATAAGTACACAGGGATAAGTACATAGGGATAAGTACACAGGGATAAGTACATGGTTGCACCTTATTCTCAGCCTCTTCTCCCTCTGCCGTGCCAGCCTCCGGACCGTGGCTTGTGACAGCATTCAGGTACTTGGCCAGGATCGTTATGGCTTCTCCGTCATCCTTACACCGCAGCAACGGTCCACTGACACTGTCCAGGATGGCCAGCGACACTTGGAAGATCACCTGTCACAGAGTCATCAACACCTGTCACATAGAGTCATCAACACCTGTCACATAGAGTCATCAACACCTGTCACAGAGTCATCAACCGTTATATAGTCATTAATACCTCATGTGAAAGATTAGATTTTAATTTTAACGAGTCATTCTGTATAGAGTTGCTGTTTGTATTCCAGAAAGGCCAAGTAGAGAGATGAGAACTCTACTGAGGCACATACTTAACATGTCTGTGGGCCACACCATCCCAAGGCATAATATGAGGCGACTTACATTGGCTCCGGTGTAGAAGAAACAGTCCATGATACTGACAGCGCTCTCTAGTGGCATCACACTGCAAGCACAACAACGTCTCAGGTCCCATGCAAATAACAGCAGACCACACTATTTTTCAGGTGACTTGTAATTTGTATATGAGCACTGACTAATGTGAGTGACAGTGTTTGTCACCTTTTTTTATAAAATCTTGACATAAATTATGTTTCATAAACTAAAAATATGTAAGAATCCAAAGAACATTGATACATCATTGTGATGCAACTTTATGAGTGGCTTTCTACTATTGTAATGTTGAATTTTTAAAGTAAAAAGGTCAGTTCTTATATAGTGCAGTATCCAGTCCATTTCACCCCCGTCAAACCTGATCATTCCAACACCAACTTTCATTATTCTGGGAAGCATTCAGTCACGTTTCCATTACTGCACAAAGACTATTTGTTCAAATATATCCACCACTCTCTATAGCCAGGTACAGTCGAACCTTGGTAACAAAGCCATCTCGCCTTACAGTTGAACCATGGTAACATAGCCACCTCGCCTAACGGTCATCTTGGTAACATAGCCACCTCGCCTTATGGTCACCTTGGTAACACAGCCACCTTGCCATTATAGTCACCCTGGTAACACAGCCACCTCGCCATTATAGTCACCCTGGGACAGTCCCAAATTATTTTCATAACGGTAAAGTATCGCTAATATGGTTACTGAGGGTGTCCATATAGTGGGGATCCACTGTACTCATTTATACAGCTGAGTGAACCGAGGCAACGCGGAGTGGACAAAACTGATCAAGCAGCGAAACGGCAGCAAGAGGATTCGAACCCAGATTCTCTCGATTGAGAGCTCAATATTCTATCGACTACTACAGAGACTCAACAGGTAAGTCACCTGAGGAAGAGCGTGAGGAACCAGGAGAGGGAGATGAGGCTGATGAGTCCCAGACTCGACAACTTCTTGTGCATATTGGGCAGGTATTCCTTCACAAGCTCCTCAAAAACACCTGCAGAAGCAATGTACAATCATTCTTCCCAGCTTTGTTAACAGCAAACACAACATCAGTGGCACTGTGTGCATTTTTTTTCTATTTCATCAAGTTGTTTCTAAAGTAATTTAACGCTCGACACATCTTTCCTGACGATTCACTCACTTTTTTATGATTAGTAATCCTTCGTGTTCTTCTAACTTGCATCCAGAGATTACTGTGATCTTAATTTCTGGGGTTAAATTGAAAGGTTTTCCCTAAATAATTTTTTTTGCTCATCTTGTTTTTAAAAGATTTTGCACAAAAACAAACCTAGTCTCTAGTATCTACCATAATATGATTGCTCATTTGTGCAATATTTAGTTTTGATGAAATCATCGGCAGGCTATTCAAGTATTTTTTATTTCAGGTCAATTTTACGAAATCATTCACAATCAGTGCTATAAAGCCTTCCATTCAGTGTCCTGTGTTGCCACCTTGCAAAAAATAGTCATGCGACTTACCTTGGTCAATGAGGGCTCCCACCACTTTGGTGTTGTAGTAATCTGGCAGCATCCTCTCACAAATAGCAGTGAGAAGCCAGAAGGCTTCTTCTTCTGACACGTACAGCAATAACACACTTGTTACTATGTTCATGGCCTGGCAGTAACCTGTAACAGCAGAAACACACTGATTACTATATTAAAGGCTTGGCAGAAACCTGCAATGGCAGTAAACACTGGTTACTGTGTTCATGGCCTGGCAATAACCTGCAATGGCAGTAAACACTGGTTACTGTGTTCATGGCCTGGCAATAACCTGCAATGGCAGTAAACACTGGTTACTGTGTTCATGGCCTGGCAATAACCTGCAATGGCAGTAAACACTGATTACTGTGTTCATGGCCTGGCAA
Organism: Lamellibrachia columna; assembly: GCA_963662155.1. Classification (NCBI taxonomy): domain Eukaryota; kingdom Metazoa; phylum Annelida; class Polychaeta; order Sabellida; family Siboglinidae; genus Lamellibrachia; species Lamellibrachia columna. The sequence goes on along the minus strand of OY759271.1, from coordinate 5,855,955 downwards.
TAACCTGCAATGGCAGTAAACACTGGTTACTATGTTCATGGCCTGGCAGTAACCTGCAATGGCAGTAAACACTGGTTACTGTGTTCATGGCCTGGCAATAACCTGCAATGGCAGTAAACACTGGTTACTGTGTTCATGGCCTGGCAGTAACCTGCAATGGCAGTAAACACTGGTTACTGTGTTCATGGCCTGGCAGTAACCTGCAATGGCAGTAAACACTGGTTACTATGTTCATGGCCTGGCAATAACCTGCAATGGCAGTAAACACTGGTTACTATGTTCATGGCCTGGCAGTAACCTGCAATGGCAGTAAACACTGGTTACTGTGTTCATGGCCTGGCAATAACCTGCAATGGCAGTAAACACTGGTTACTGTGTTCATGGCATGGCAATAACCTGCAATGGCAGTAAACACTAGTTACTGTGTTCATGGCCTGGCAATAACCTGCAATGGCAGTAAACACTGGTTACTGTGTTCATGGCCTGGCAATAACCTGCAATGGCAGTAAACACTGGTTACTGTGTTCATGGCCTGGCAATAACCTGCAATGGCAGTAAACACTGGTTACTGTGTTCATGGCCTGGCAATAACCTGCAATGGCAGTAAACACTGGTTACTGTGTTCATGGCCTGGCAGTAACCTGCAATGGCAGTAAACACTGGTTACTGTGTTCATGGCCTGGCAATAACCTGCAATGGCAGTAAAATGCTAGTTACTATATTTATGGCTTGGCAGTAACCTGCCACGGCAGTAACATGCTGGTTACTATGTTCATGGCCTGACAGCAACTTTCAATAACAGTAACACACTGGTTATTGCGTTTATGGCCTGACAGTAACCAAATAACATTAGTTTAGTAAAAAAATTATAGTGGCTGAAACACAAATATTTTTAATGCAAGGCAGATTTTCAGAAACACCTTAATAATTCTTATTACTAGTAGCATTTTAATCTATTTATTTGTTTATTTAGCAATTCTAGACTTACTTAGTAGTTCTATCTTATTATTGCTAGTAGTAGTATTTTAGTATATATATATTATATATATATATATATATTATTAATTTTTAATATGCCACAAAATAATAATATATATACAATAAAACATATCATTGTTACAATCCTTACCTATATTAGGGTTCCTCCAGGCGTACGCTGTTAGCACTCTCCGGAGTGCTCCGATGCCCTGCTCCGTCTGGAAGGCAGGGTGCTCCGGCAATGACCGGTGCAAGTCCCGTTCAATCTCCTCCGCGGCCAGAGTATCCCTGCCCTCGCTCTGAACAACCAGTGACCAGTAGTAGCCAGGCTCAGTCGCCATCTGCACCAAACAAGATTCAGATTCCACCAAGAGCACGTCAAAACTGCCAAACATTTTCACATCAAAAACACTTATTAAACCTGAAAAAATATGGTACTACGAAAATTACACATATTTCATTATTTTAATAAAGGAATGAAAAAGAATAACACATTTTATCATAAAATACTATTATACAAACATCACGTGAGGGAAAATAAATATTAGTTTTCTCAATTATTATAACATTTGTGACACTGCGTGAGGTAACCCAGCTTAAGTATGAAACTCGCAAACTGAGATATCAGCATTTTCCATAACTTCCGTTTGGTTTATTTCCTACCAAAGTGGAATTTCAAATGGACATAAAATCAAAACTATTTCAGTTAATTCATTTCTGTTTTGGGTATGTTATACAGAAATCAATACACTTTCAGAAAATAGTGAAATCTATATTTTATATTTTTCTGACTTAAGCTGGGTTTTCTCACACAGTGGCACATTTAGCAAAATATGCTGCTTTCTCACAACATTAACAATCCACGTATTTATTTGTTTTCAAAGACAAGTACTAAGAAAATTAGTCAGCACGAATGACCCTAATACTAAGCCTCTGAAACACCCACTCGGAGTCCGACCCACCTCATTGAGTGCACCAGAGAAGGTCATCCACATTTCTCCTCGGTACTTTGTAGGCACGCCTCTCTGGATCAGCTCGTGGAGGGTGTGGGTGCGGTACATGCAGATGCCCCTGAAACAGGGTGTAATGTGTGTTCATAAAAATCAGCAGTTTTGTGCAGAAAGGATATTGGTGTATGGTACAACTATATTTTAATATACGCCTACAGTAATGTTCCAAATTTTTTAAATATCTCATGTACATTTGTCAGTAATTTCCTGGTCGTAATGCTTGATATGATTTGACGATCCACTCCTCCGTATGAAGGTACTTACCCCATAAATTAATATTAATGTTATTCATCCACCCACCACTCCCACCCACCCACCCACCCATCCATCCACCCACCCACCCACCCACCCATCCATCCATCCACCCACCCACTCCCACCCAAGTTGTGAATTCCAAGATGTCGGACAGTGTTACAGCACCACGCAGTGAATGTCTATACAACTTAAAAACAATAGTAGTTCTGTAACAGTTCACCGCGTGGCACTACACGACACAACTGTGGCCATATTTTGCATGCGACTGACATTTAGAAATTTAGTACGCGGGACTTTACCCTCTCCCACCACTTTGTACTCATAGGTAAATGTCAACACTTGTGAACCCTACCTGCCATACTCAGTGAAGTGCCCCTCCCACGCTGCCTCTGCAACTCTCTCTGTCTCACTGCTCTCATGCGACTCTTGGAACATCGCCACAAACGGCTGCTGCAACATCGGACTGTCCTCTGGTGTCACTGCAGGGGACTGGCGGCTGTCGCTCTCAGAGTCACTGCAGCTAAACAGAACAAGGAATTACGGTGCATGTTCACAATCGGAGCAAGGCATCTGTGTGCATGTTGACAATCGGAACAAGGCATCGATGTGCATGTTCACAACCGGAGCAAGGCATCAGTGTGCATGTTAACAATCGGAGCAAGGCATCTGTGTGCATGTTCACAATCGGAACAAGGCATCGGTGTGCATGTTCAAAACTGGAGCAAGGCATCCGTGTGCATGTTCACAATTGGAGCAAGGTATCGGCATCATGATGCATGTTCACAAGTCAACTGCCCCATTGCTAAGGAGTGCTCGTCGTGTGTAGTGACAACCTTACATTACCAAAACAATATCATATACACCAGACAAACCAATGTGATAATGTTTGTAAACAAATGAGACGATGGAGAGACAGCAATTAAGGCAAGTACTCAACTCAAACAATTCACACAATGTGTGCACATTTTTAACCAAAGGAATTGTCAGTTTGCTGTAGATTGCTGCTGTTCGAAGGTCTCTAAAATGCCAAGGATTTTGTCCCATATGGCGAGTATGAAGCAATCGTAGGTGTAAGAGGCAGTTACCTGGCGTGTGTCATCACATTCTGTTGTGAGAGAAACAAGGATATCTTCTCGAGGATGAGAGCCCGGTCCGGCAGCTGAGCCAGCAGAAAGTTCATCTGAAGTAGAGAGACGAGTTGTGGACTAAGGAAGTTCTTCTCTTTCATTGCATCTATGGCTGCTGACAGTCCGCGGTTCTTTTTTCAAACTCAAACTAACCCACAATACTGGTGCTGCTCCAGCGTGTAATGGTAGTCACTGATGCACATGTCAAATTGTTTCTATTAATGTAAATTACTATTACAACTATCTAGTTGTTATGTGTTTTCAATTATTTTGTGCACATGTTATTTTGTGCACGTGTCAAATTGTTTCTATTAATGTAAATTACTCCTACGACTATTCAGTTTTTGTTTTTTCCATTATAGTGTACACATATAAAATTGTTTCTATTAATGTAAATTACTATTGACTTATTACTTTCAATTATTTAATTATACTATTACCGGTGTTGTATATACTGAACAACAAAAGAAATGTGAAAATTTCAATATAAATTTTTGTCATGACAAAATGAACTCGACAAATTTTTTCAACACAGCATGATGCAGCTTATATGGTGTCTTGATAAAGTTGAAAATCTCATCCAGACCGCCAACTTGCTGATAAAAACATTCAAAAGAGATCCTGAATTCACTGGAGTTTAAATGTGCATAGTACATGTTTCCTGCTCTAGATTTTCAACTTGCTCAAGACACCACATACAGCTAAAGTTCAACGAGTTCATTTTGGTGTTTGACAAAAACGCATCTTGGGGAGAGGATATTTATTGGATTGTCTGGTTGAAGTCCGACATGCCAGCAACATGTCTTTGATGAAGTTAGTTGTTAACAATTGACTTGTTACAACCTGGTGCCCCCAGGAAGCCAGTGATTTCTTCCTAGGCTCCGACTAGGACTGCACTGACAATTGAACCACCTGTGACCCAGATTTATCAGTAGCCTGTCCAGCCCCTCTTCTCTCAGTCTGGTAGCCCGATGGAAATTCTTATTTCTAGTAAAAAAATTATAATACTTTATCCATGATGATAACATTGGGTTTCCTATCAATTTCATTATAAAAGCTGAGAACTATGTGGAAACTTACGTTACTGAAATATTGTCTGTATTGAAAATGTCAATAAGTTAACAGTTATGTTAACAGTTAGTGTAGAAGATTAAATACCCCACCTTTGACTTGGTGGACACGAGGAAGGCGTTGGGCAGGACGCGGGTAGTGCCAGCCTCCACTTTCTCCACCACTGTGATGTCTCGCATAGGGATGATCACATTCACGAGATTGTACACCTATAGTGAATACACCTATAGTGAATACACCTATAGTGAATACAAGAAATACATCTAGTGTATCCTGGATCTGGTAGTGACAAAAACACTTCCCCAATGGGTCTGTCTGTCTGTGTGGTTGTGTCCAAGGCAACACGTAATCTAAACTTCTATAATTTGCATCTAAATTCGTGGGTTTGTGATCAAAGAACAGAGGATATTCAAACAGAAATAAACAAAACTATAACATGCCTTTACAACTCACATTTTAATGAAACTTCTAAAATGTTCCGTATTTTGTAAATTAATGTTACTTAAAGAATTACAGCCTGAATCAAACAATATTAGTAACAGCGACGAGAGAGAGAGACATAGAGAGAGAGACATAGAGAGAGAGAGGGGAGAGAGAGACATAGAGAGAGAGAGAGGGGAGAGATGACAGAGGAGAGAGAGACATAGAGAGAGACAGACAGACAGAGAAAGAGAGGAAAGAGAGAGAGGGCACTATACATACCCTGCTGGCGAAGCAGATGTAGTGTAGTGAAATGTAGACCCGTCCCCAGACGTGTTGTTTGTTGTAAGGGGTCCACAGAGTGCACTCGGCGTCCCCGTCCAACTTCTCCTTGGCTGGTAGGTGGAACATGGCACGATACCTCTCGCTGCGGCTCCGCGCATCTAGGTCTCGCTTCAGTGACGATCTTTTTGTGTTCACCTTCCTGCAGTAAAAGGTACATTCTTAAATAGCGCGGTATCCAGTCCTTGGGACTGCTCTGGGAAGCATTCAGCCATGCAACAATAACTTCACAAAGACTACTCATTCATTTATATCCACCTCTGTCTATAGTCAGGTACTCATTTATACAGCTGAGTGAACTGAGGCAATGTGGCATGAATTTTTTTTTACCAAGCTTCGAAATGACAGTAAGAGGATATGAACCCTCTTAAATATAAGAGTCCAACATGTATATCATTTGATTTTAGTAAACTAAAGTATGCCCGAGAGGAAAGGTTATGAAAACAATAATGTATTATAAAGTCACGTCAGAACATAGCAGGACAGAGATGTGACATACTTAGTGACTGCAGGTAAACACCGGTCTTCTTCGAAGCCATCTTCTGATATCAACCTGAAGACAAAGATACATTATGTGTGATAATCAATACGTCCAGGTTTGCAGGAAAACTATAATATTTATGTCTGAATATTATTTAAAAAAAATTCAATTTCATATCATGTTAAGCAGCACAACAACAACAACAACAACAACAATAACAACAACAACAATAATGCTCATCAACACACTCTATTTTGTACATTTTGTATAAATTAGTAGCACATTGTATTTCAATGTGTTAAGCAATTCCTGAATCCTGATAAGGCACCTATAGACATGTTACTTACTCAGGGTACGAACACTAGGGGAAATATCAAATTCAAACCATTTCAAGACTTTTTAAGGCTACTGAGAACAAAATCAAGGCTTCATTTCATAGTTTATTATGGTAGGCAACCATACAAAACAACTGATAGTTTGATACGGGCAGAAAAATTACACAATACCCAAAGTATAATAATATCAGAATCACTGTTTAGTCATTTCATATTATCGATGACGTAGGGGTGCAGACTTGGCACCCACCAACGGCTGCTATACTGCAATCATAATTACTTTGACAAAATAAAATCCAAGGCTTTTCATGGTCCCTGCTTACTGTTTCATGGCTATGTTAGCCAACTGCTCCATGATGTCATACGTCTCCATGGTCTGCAGCAACATCGAGAAGTAATGCTGCAGACAGACACAGTGCCATGTAAGACATCTTTGTGAAATACCACGCGTTATTAAGTCAGTTCATGTTAGAGAGGTGCGGTAGTGTAGTGGTTAGTGCACCCCCTTTACATGACAGAGTTCTGAGTTCAAGACCCGGACCGGGCATGGGTATGTTTGGTGTAAAAACCTAGTCCTCAACATTGGGGACTGTGTATCTCTCGTGACTCGGATGATCACGTTAATGTCAGCCCCGTCTCATTTGTTTGAGGACATAAAAGAACCATTGACGACATACAATTGTAGTAACCATGACATACAGACAAGTCAGTTTAAAGAATGCTGCCGGGTGCTGGAAACAACTAGAACTAGTCCGCAGATGAAGACTGAGAAATAAAAAATATTCAAAGAGAACGACAGTTTTGTGAGAGGTAAAACTATGTCCGAAAATACTTTGTGGAAGCATTTAGAAACAAGCAAAGCCAGACATGGGCAACAAAATGTTAATGTTTGCAGTAATCTGAAAGTTCAATACTGATACAAGCTACAATATACTACAATAAGAAAGTTTTATTTTGATTTGATGTTGGACCCAAAAATTAACCACAAATCAAAGTTCATGTCAGCGTTATCCAAGAAAATATCTGAGCACTAATAATATAAGATATTATGACCTTGCTTTTTTATTTCATTTCCACTCTCTTAATAGCTATATCACATACAGTATTTAATAGCTATATCACATACAGTATTTAATAGCTATATCACATACAGTATTTAGTAGCTATATCACATACAGTATTTAAATCATATTTGAGCAGAAGAACAAGAAACAAATACATTAGTTGTGACTCTAGTCATATTACAAGAGTTTGTATTCACCTCTGTTTGTCTTGTGCTCACTTTGATGCTGTCAGGAAACAACAAATTGTTGCCTCTCTCCAGATGCTGGAAACATAATCACATACAAATTAGATAACTACAATCTGGCAAATTGGGCATAATTTCAGATGTTTCTTTACCAAAATAACAAAATGTACTAAGTCCGATCATTGTTACCAGAAGCTTATGTCATACAGTATAAACTGTATGTACCCTAACATCTTATGTCATACAGTATAAACTGTATGTACCCTAACATCTTATGTCATACAGTATAAACTGTATGTACCCTAACATCTTATGTCATACAGTATAAACTGTATGTACCCTAACATCTTATGTCATAGAGTATAAACTGTATGTACCCTAACATCTTATGTCATACAGTATAAAATGTATGTACCCTAACATCTTATGTCATACAGTATAAACTGTATGTACCCTAACATCTTATGTCATAGAGTATAAACTGTATGTACCCTAACATCTTATGTCATACAGTATAAACTGTATGTACCCTAACATCTTATGTCATACAGTATAAACTGTATGTACCCTAACATCTTATGTCATAGAGTATAAACTGTATGTACCCTAACATCTTATGTCATAGAGTATAAACTGTATGTACCCTAACATCTTATGTCATACAGTATAAACTGTATGTACCCTAACATCTTATGTCATACAGTATAAACTGTATGTACCCTAACATCTTATGTCATACAGTATAAACTGTATGTACCCTAACATCTTATGTCATACAGTATAAACTGTATGTACCCTAACATCTTATGTCATACAGTATAAACTGTATGTACCCTAACATCTTATGTCATATAGTATAAACTGTATGTACCCTAACATCTTATGTCATACAGTATAAATTGTATGTACCCTAACATCTTGGCCGACCAAATGGGTTTTAATGAACCACAACTGACCATGACCTGTTCACTGTGAACATCACAGGTCAATTTGACTTTGCCCTAGATTCAAATGCAAGAAATATTTAAGCCAAAACAAAGTAACAATTATTAAAGTAGGTAATTACTTCAACAAAGAAATCTGTGAAATAATATGATTTCACTTCAAATTATTGATTTCAACTATTCCTATTCAATATTACAGGTAAATGGTTTGCATGTTTGAATATTTTCATGGGATTAGTAGGAATGTTTAACATATTTCTCATCACCAAATATTATGGCTACTGTTTAACATTTAAAATACTGCCTGCAATACTCATTTGAATCAGTTGAGATAGCAACATTATGAGCAGAGACGAGGGGTATCACTACCATTTGATGGTCCTACAGACAAACTTTCAGAGTGATAAGGGGGGCCTACACACTCTGTGGATAACTGTGGACAGTGGACCACTACCATTTGTTGGTCCTACAGACAAACTTTCAGAGTGATAAGGGGAGCCTACACACTCTGTGGATAACTGTGGACAGTGGACCACTACCATTTGTTGGTCCTACAGACAAACTTTCAGAGTGATAAGGGGGGCCTACACACTCTGTGGATAACTGTGGACAGTGGACCACTACCATTTGTTGGTCCTACAGACAAACTTTCAGAGTGATAAGGGGGGCCTACACACTCTGTGGATAACTGTGGACAGTGGACCACTACCATTTGTTGGTCCTACAGACAAACTTTCAGAGTGATAAGGGGGGCCTACACACTCTGTGGATAACTGTGGACAGTGGACCACTACCATTTGTTGGTCCTACAGACAAACTTTCAGAGTGATAAGGGGGGCCTACACACTCTGTGGATAACTGTGGACAGTGGACCACTACCATTTGATGGTCCTACAGACAAACTTTCAGAGTGATAAGGGGGGCCTACACACTCTGTGGATAACTGTGGACAGTGGACCACTACCATTTGTTGGTCCTACAGACAAACTTTCAGAGTGATAAGGGGAGCCTACACACTCTGTGGATAACTGTGGACAGTGGACCACTACCATTTGTTGATCCTACAGACAAACTTTCAGAGTGATAAGGGGGGCCTACACACTCTGTGGATAACTGTGGACAGTGGACCACTACCATTTGATGGTCCTACAGACAAACTTTCAGAGTGATAAGGGGGGCCTACACACTCTGTGGATAACTGTGGACAGTGGACCACTACCATTTGTTGGTCCTACAGACAAACTTTCAGAGTGATAAGGGGGGCCTACACACTCTGTGGATAACTGTGGACAGTGGACCACTACCATTTGATGGTCCTACAGACAAACTTTCAGAGTGATAAGGGGGGCCTACACACTCTGTGGATAACTGTGGACAGTGGACCACTACCATTTGTTGGTCCTACAGACAAACTTTCAGAGTGATAAGGGGAGCCTACACACTCTGTGGATAACTGTGGACAGTGGACCACTACCATTTGTTGGTCCTACAGACAAACTTTCAGAGTGATAAGGGGGGCCTACACACTCTGTGGATAACTGTGGACAGTGGACCACTACCATTTGTTGGTCCTACAGACAAACTTTCAGAGTGATAAGGGGGGCCTACACACTCTGTGGATAACTGTGGACAGTGGACCACTACCATTTGTTGGTCCTACAGACAAACTTTCAGAGTGATAAGGGGGGCCTACACACTCTGTGGACAGTGGACCACTACCATTTGTTGGTCCTACAGACAAACTTTCAGAGTGATAAGGGGGGCCTACACACTCTGTGGACAGTGGACCACTACCATTTGATGGTCCTACAGACTAATATTCAAACACAGCAGCCTAAACATCACACTATTTAGACTGAGAAACATATTAAAAGTGGTCTGCACATTGCTTCATTGCACCCAGAGAAACAATCAAAGACATCACGACCCGTACCGTCACATCCGTCCATCTGATGACAAGTTTGATCTCCTTGCCCATGAGGAAGGAATAGAAACACAAGTGGTTGACACTCAGGTAGAGCCAGCCCTGACGCGGCACTCGGCCCTTCCAATAGCTGCATGAATAATCTGAAACAGTATCAATTAGCAACTCATGACACAGCAAACTTAACAATAAAATATACATTTAACTGCACAATACACAATACACAGGTTATGATAATACAATCACAATAATTACACAATGTTCTGAGACTAAATAACGGAAATGTTCATTGTAAAAATTGCACAACAGAATTTTTATGAAAATAATTATTGTAACTTGACATTAATACAAATTTATTAATACAACTACATCCAAAAGTGTAAAAACTCTGTTTAACTCTTAAAAACCTTTTTTAACAAAGTCATAGAGAAAAAATAGTGTTACATATTAAAAAAAATTACATTTGAAGTCTTTAAAATACACATACAATTGACTAGTTTTTCTTCCGTTGGCATGCTGAACAGTTTGTAGAATTTCTTTGCTGCTCCTTTGAACTGAATGGAATCGTCATCTGTAATAAAACCCAAACAATTTCAGTTATTACAGTTTCAACATTTATAATATAAATACATACACAACAACTACAGTACAAATAAAACAAATGAAAACTTACCAGCATAAACACAAATAAGTATCGCCTTTAGAAAATTTACGTCATCATAAAAATTATGCGTCACATCACCTATTTTAAAATATTATGTTAAACAAAATAAGTTTTTGTTTAACTTGATGGCCTTTCTGTTTAAAAGTAGAGCCTACATTACTTTCCACACAAGCCTACACACAAAGCCACATGGATATCCCCAGATTTACAGACGGAAAACTAAACTGACCACATAACAATCACCAAGAAATGGAGGAGAGTGCTTCTAGACGTCAGAGTGAAAAGAGGAGCTGACACTAACTCCGACCATCACCTCCTTGTGGGTGAATTTAGGATGAAGCTAGCAGCAAAGAAGAAGATGGATAACAAGGTACAAAGACGGTTTGAGATAAGAAAACTTCAAAATACTAAAATAAGACAGGAACTGGGAATCACACTACGGAACAGGTTCCAAGCATTGGAAGAGGGGAAAAACATTGATGAAAAGTGGACAAGATGCAAGAATGCAATTACAGACACCTGTGAACAAGTCCTAAGCTGCTGGGAAGCTAGGAGGAAGGACTGGATTACAGACGACACCTGGGAAGCTATTGAGGCAAGGAGGGAGACTAAAATGAAACTCAACAAGGAAGCAGATGACACAAGAAAAAAAAACTGCAGCAGGAATACCAGGAAAGAAACAAAACAGTCAAAAAGAAGACAAAGAGGGACAAGAAAACATATGTCGAAAAACTAGCAAACGAGGCTGAGATCGCAGCTAGGCAAAACAACTCCAGAGAGTTATACAAGATCACCAGACAGCTAGCAGGGAAGAACAAGAGCACTAGTCGCCTCATCAGGGACAAACAAGGAAACCTTCTCACTAAGGAATCTTTACAATTACAACGCTGGAAAGAATATTTCCAAGATATCTTGAATAGGCCTCCACCAGATTCAATCCCAGACATTGAGGAAACAAATGAAGACCTTAACATTAATTGTGGTAGGATATCCAAAGAGGAGATCAAGAGAGCCATCAAAAAGCTGATGCTAGGCAAAGCACCTGGAATTGACAATATACCATCTGATGTCTTAAAAGCTGATATTGGGGCCACCACAGACGTTTTATACAGCGTGCTAAATGAGATCTGGGGTAAAAAGGAAATACCAACTGAATGGAAGACAGGTATGCTAGTTACAATCCCCAAGAAAGGCAACCTCAGTGAATGTAAGAACTGGAGAGGGATCATGCTTCTATCAGTGCCCAGTAAAATTCTCTGCCGTATCATCCTGGATAGGATACAAGAAACAGTTGACAAAAAGCTAAGAAGGGAACAAGCTGGCTTTAGAAAGGATAAATCCTGCACAGATCACATTGCTACACTCAGGATTATCGTTGAACAATGCATTGAATGGCAGAGCTCCCTTTACATAAACTTTGTGGACTTCGTAAAAGCATTCGATAGTATAGATAGGACAGTTCTATGGAAGCTCCTGAGGCACTATGGTTTACCCACAAAATTTGTAACCCTAATAAAGAACATGTACGAAGGTTTCACTGGTCATGTCATCTTTAATGGACAAGTTTCAGAAGGCTTCCAGATTGGAACTGGAGAACGACAGGGCTGCTTGCTATCTCCACTGCTCTTTCTGATAGCCATAGATTGGACAATGAAAAGATCCACAGAACACCATCGTACTGGGATCCAGTGGAACTTGTTCTCACAACTAGAAGACCTGGATTTTGCAGATGACCTAGCACTACTCTCAGAAACCCATAAACACATGCAAAAAAAACCAGAAAGGCTTCAAGAAAAAACCAGCCAACTGGGTCTTAAGATCAATGTGGGAAAGACAAAGGTGATGAAAGTCAACAGCAGATCCTCCGAACCCATACTGTTGAGGAAGTACAAGACTTCATCTACCTCGGGAGCAACATCAGTACAAATGGTGGAGCTGACAAAGATGTGGAGCTACGCATCAATAAAGCTCGCCATGCCTTCAGAAACCTACGCCCTGTATGGCTCTCTTCCCAACTATCCATAAACACTAAGATCCACATTTTCAACACCAACGTTAAACCAGTTTTTCTCTATGGCTGTGAAACGTGGAAAACTACTCAGTCTCTCAACAACAAACTCGAAGTCTTCATCAACAGTCGCCTCCGATACATCCTCAAGGTATGGTGGCCTAACAAAATATCAAATAAAGAGCTCTGGAAGAAAACCAAACAGGAAGAAATAAGCACTACAATCAAGAGGAGAAAATGGAGCTGGATTGGCCACACACTCAGAAAAGATTAAACAAATACAACCAAACAAGCACTGGACTATAACCCACAAGGAAAGAGAAGACAAGGAAGGCCAAAAATCAACTGGAGACGCTCCACACTACAAGATCTTGATAATGTGGGGGTCACCTGCCAAGAGGCAAAAGCTCCAGAAGAGAGTGAGGTGGAGAAACATGGTTGACGCCCTATGCTCCTGAAGGGGCCAAGAGGATTAAGTAAAGTAAGTTAGTACATTACTCTACAGCAATATAAGTAGTGAGGTTTGAAACCCTGAGCATTATTTAATTTTGAATATGAATACTTTTATTTAAGGTAAAAACCCATACAAATATGCATTAAAAACAATGCTAAAAACATAATTATGTTAAAAAAATGTATAAGTTAACCAAATAAATAGGCTAAAAATAGAAATAAATTAAAACTATAAATAAGTAAAAAAATTATAATAATAAATAATTAAATAATATATAAAATGGGATGTAAAATCTTCATTTTACACAATAAAGTGTTTGTGCCCATCTAGACTACATGGGTTCATTAACAATAATATCAATGTATATATTGTTATCCATGGGGTGTAAGCCCATGTCGAACCCCTGCAAATGCCCTGTCTCAGACCTGCACACGTATGTATTACCTTCAGGTTGCTTCCTGTCTTGTGTAGCAAGCAGACTCTCAATTTTACATTTCACAAACTCTCGGCTGTCTTCGTCATTGTCAAATGAAGCTGAAAGCAGAGCATTTATTTTCATAAAGAATCACATTTGGTCTTCTCAGCAACAAGTCCAATATTTGGCTTAATCTGCCTAATTACTTGGCAATCAACAATATTTCTAACGATCTTCAGCTAAATCAATGAGTTTCTGCAATGTCAATAAAACACCGTAGAGGAACACTGTCTTTGGCATATCGTTTGATTTAAATCATAATTTAAATTACTCCAAAAATAATTGACTTAAATTTGTTATTTTGATTTTGTTATTGCTTAAAACTTCTTACAAGCATCTTAACAAAGTTGTGTGAGTTTTCTAACACAGAATCAAGAGCGCACATTTGTACAGTATATTGTAATTACCCTGACATTAATTGCAATATAAGAGCACCTGGTTATTGGTTGTTTTGGAGTAATTAGCTTGGCCAACTTTGAAGTTTTTTACTGGACACCAATTTTTATTACTTTTGGCTTTATTCAGTTGAAAATACAGAAAGCACATAAAACCGCTAACCATTGTCAAATTGAATCGAAGTCTGTGCTCAGTGCAAGACAATGAAGACAATCAGACGTACCCAAAGTGGTGACAAGATTCTGTTCCAACCATGTCCACTCGCTAAGTGCTGGAGCCCACTTGGTGTCCACGGCAACCACTGAAAACATTCACACAAAATATATTATTCAGTAATAAACCTGAAGAATGCATGATTAAAGAAATGTGTTTTCTTTGGATAGAAATGCTTAGCATGAGGGCCACTCTCCAAAATTGTCTGACAGTTCTTTTGAAGTTTCCTTGCCTTATTACTTTATCTAAAATAGTATTAGTACATACCACTGGCTTTGTCTCGACGAATTCTTTAAAGAAATATATACCTATAGTCATAAGCTAATGAAGGGTCCATGTCCTTTTAAAGTGTAGAAAACAGCCAATATAAGCTTTCCCAAAAATATTATTTTAAGAAAGCTATCATTTTTGATTTAGTAATGATAATTCACCATTTTAAGTGTCTTATGTTAAAGTAAACTTTGAAATGTGTGTCACAAACTATAACATTGACACTTATTTTGTTTGTTAGTGAACCCATTTTATTGTTACATCCGATACCAAGCTCCAGCACCAATATTTCAATACTACAAATTAATGATTTTCCAAAATTAACTTTGTTTAGAAAGTAGAGTATAATAAAATTTATGAAGAATGTATTATTTCACAGTAGTTATTTGAAGAAGTGCCTTTACTTTTGATCTTCGTGCTGTCCAACAAATTGTCAAACTTTAACTGGTTATGCCTGGTACCAAACTTTGTTATGGATTGAGACATAATTAATGAAAATAATTACTTCAAAATTTACAAATATGTAAATAACAATAATTGTTTTATATATATATATATATATATATATATATATATATATATATATATATATATATATATGCTTTCTCATGAGATGCTATCAAAAGAAACCAATTTAGATGAATGTTCAGCATTTCACCAGAACTGTTACACCCAGTACCAAACTAATCACCTGTCACCAAAACGTTTCAACTAAGGTCTGTTAGGAAGATAATATTTTTTTTATATTGCTCTCCTACGTTTAGAAGCAGAGTAAACACCAGTGGTGGAATATTATATGGAAAACAACAACTGCTTTAAAATATTATCAGATGGTTGTTACATTCGGTACCAAGGTGTGGTGGTTGTTATTACACCATGTACCAAGGTGCGGTTGTTGTTGTTACACCATACACCAAGGTGTGGTGGTTGTTATTACACCATGTACCAAGGTACGGTGGTTGTTGTTACACCATGTACCAAGGTGTGGTGGTTGTTGTTACACCATGTACCAATGTGTGGTGGTTGTTGTTACACCATGTACCAAGGTGTGGTGGTTGTTATTACACCATGTACCAATGTGTGGTGGTTGTTGTTACACCATGTACCAATGTGTGGGGGCTGTTGTTACACCATGTACCAAGGTGCAGTGGTTGTTGTTACAATGTACCAAGCTTTAATGTTACATTCGGTACCAAGGTGTGGTGGTTGTTATTACACCATGTACCAAGGTGCGGTGGTTGTTGTTACACCATGTACCAAGGTGTGGTGGTTGTTATTACACCATGTACCAAGGTGCGGTGGTTGTTGTTACACCATGTACCAAGGTGTGGTGGTTGTTGTTACACCATGTACCAAGGTGTGGTGGTTGTTGTTACACCATGTACCAAGGTGTGGTGGTTGTTGTTACACCATGTACCAAGGTGTGGTGGTTGTTGTTACACTATGTACCAAGGTGTGGTGGTTGTTGTTACACCATGTACCAAGGTGTGGTGGTTGTTGTTACACCATGTACCAATGTGTGGGGGTTGTTGTTACACCATGTACCAAGGTGTGGTGGTTGTTGTTATACCATGTACCAATGTGCGGTGGTGGTTGTTACACCATGTACCAAGGTGCAGTGGTTGTTGTTACACCATGTACCAAGGTGCGGTGGTTGTTGTTACACCATGTACCAAGGTGCGGGGGTTGTTGTTACACCATGTACCAATGTGCGGTGGTTGTTGTTACACCATGTACCAAGGTGTGGTGATTGTTGTTACACCATGTACCAAGGTGCAGTGGTTGTTGTTACACCATATACCAAGGTTCAGTGGTTGTTGTTACAATGTATCAAGCTTTAATGTTGCACAGTTAAAGACTGACCAAATTTCAAATCCAATTCCCAGAAGAGGGTCTCATTTTATGATTTTATAGATGATCCCCACACCGTTTTTTAGCATAACATGAAAAAGAACATAATAACTGTCGAATATCACTATTACAGTCCAATTCCAGCATTTATTTATATTTCTTTAGGGTGTTAAAATTAACTTGTTACCTTGGTACCGGGCGTAACAGTAGAGGGTAACATTCCTGACATGCATCGCCTGCCAATTAGTGAGTTTTCAGATTTAAACAAAGAAACTTCAGAATTTAAATGTTTAGGCTATATATATATATATATATATATATATATATATATATATATATATATATATATATATATATATATATATATATATATATATATAATTATATATATATATATATATATATATATATATATATATATATATATATATATATATATATATATATATTATCAGATTAAAGTTTAACGGAGATTGGAGAACATGAAAAAATGGCCTCTCCCAAGCCAACTGTCAGACAATTTTTGACAAACAATTTCACACAAAATTCAATTTCTTTAAGTTGTTAGGCATAACTATCAACCGGCGTGTTTGTGCTTAGGTATTCTACACATAAGCAACCTTCACATACCAGATGTCAAAGGGGCCTACAATTTGGAGTACTGCTCTTCTGTGTTAGCTCCAACAGCTCACAAAGACAATCAAGACAGCGAGGCCATATACAATTTACACAGCATTCAATGGTCCTTTGGAACCAGTTCCCTCAGCCAACTAGCCTTTCTTCACACAAGCCTATAGGGACATTCACTGGTGATCTTTATAAGTAAGGGCTCCATCACTGAGCTCACTGTCTTTAAAATATATATCAATCATTGCAGCTCCTGTCCTGCGATGCTGGGTGGTGTTTGAACAATATCCAACAGTTTATATCAACTCTTGGTCCAACTCTGTGTGAACATGAGTACCCGTGAACACGATTTCACTTTTACTTTAGAACAAATATCAGATTGGATATTGTAAGAAAGAGACCAACAAGACCAACAAATCATAGGTAGTTGCTTGAATAAGGATTTATATTTGCAAACTACTCTACTACTGAATGAACACAACACGTACAAACTACTCTACTACTGAATGAACACAACATGTACAAACTACTCTACTACTGAATGAACACAACACGTACAAACTACTCTACTACTGAATGAACACAACACGTACAAACTACTCTACTACTGAATGAACACAACATGCACAAACTACTCTACTACTGAATGAACACAACATGTACAAACTACTCTACTACTGAATGAACACAACACGTACAAACTACTCTACTACTGAATGAACACAACATGTACAAACTACTCTACTACTGAATGAACACAACATGCACAAACTACTCTACTACTGAATGAACACAACATGTACAAACTACTCTACTACTGAATGAACACAACATGCATAAACTACTCTACTACTGAATGAACACAACACGTACAAACTACTCTACTACTGAATGAACACAACATGCACAAACTACTCTACTACTGAATGAACACAACATGCACAAACTACTCTACTACTGAATGAACACAACATGCACAAACTACTCTACTACTGAATGAACACAACATGTACAAACTACTCTACTACTGAATGAACACAATATGTACGTACTCCTAAATGTTTAATAAAAAAAAAAAATTATTCATAAGAATATATTTCCGATAAAATGCAATAGTAATTGCAATAATAATAGCTTAAAATGTAACAGTAATATATTACACTGCCATCAGCATGTAACTGTAATAGAAAGGATACTAAGTAAAAGTAATATATTACATTGTAATGTAATTGACCACATGCCTGTACAGTTTGTATGACCACACCAGTACAGGTAAACATGTTACAGTGCTATACACACTAATATACTACAATTAAAAAAACAAATCAACGAGTCATACTTACAATAACTAATCTCTGAGCCGTCATTCTGTTGAAGTATCCTGTAAGGTGGAACCTAAAACAGATATAAAAGATTAGACAATTTACCTAAATCAATTTGATATTTCCAATGTTCTAAAATGTGAAGAAACTTGCACAGTTTGTTCTGATGGACATTGATGTCATAATTTATGTTGGCACAACGTCAACCAAAATATGTATTTGCCATTCTTCCAAAAAAATATATATATACATACCCTAGAATCGATGAGGGTATCAAACGTGCCAACCAACAAGCTGGCCAGCCCTCCCCCACGCTCCTTGTACCCCTTCCGTCTCTGTAGGACAAAGTACGGGTTCGCCCTTTCTGTCACCCTACAGCAAACAAAGGGGTTGTATCAATGCAATAATCGTAAAAATTATCCTAGATTCGTAAAAGTATATCGCATTGTCTTCTGATTTACATGAACGTCATGACAAAAACAGCTGGCAGTAGTAATATAACACATCTACCAGGTATACAATAAACATGTTTATTTACATGAATTTAATGTTTGTTCACCACTAGATACAGTCAATTACAAAGACAATGAGATTACTCGTACCATAATAACATTATGGTCTCAAGTTATCTAGTTGTATGGCGTGACTTCCCTGTGTTTAGCTTAGAGATTATTTGCAAATTGTCTGGTGTGCGAAGACTACGCAAGAAATTAAATTGACATCCATAGGTGGCAACTCTTATGGGCATGTGAAACATTCCTTATGGTTTTATGTGTTTTGAGCGAAGTTTTTTTCTGCATTATGGCAAATAACAAATCATCAGTTCAAAAAATTTCCAAAGAGCAACTCTCTTGAATATCTTAGCTGTGCCAAAGATTTGCGAGATCCAATCAATATATCACAATTTGTACGTAATCATATGGGTTTGTTTGCGATCTTACAGATTTCTTAGAGGTATGAACTACTCAGGGTTGGCACCTACAGACTTCATAACAATCAAATCAATGTAACTTAAATAGTGACTGTTATCAAAGGCTTAATTATACATTTATTACTATCATCTATAATAAAGGATGGAGATTACTTGGTTAGATGTGTATTAAATTATACACTGTGGTGACACTTATTTAAAGGTACCTGTCAACAAAGATACATTCAAGTTACATCAGCATGTTCATGCATATACGCATCATAATCTACTGAAAACAAATCAATATAGGCAATAACGAGTAGTGGGGAGCGGTGGTCTAATGGTTAGATTACCAGACTGTCGATCGAGATGACAGTGGTTCGATTTCACCTGCCGTCATTTCGAAACTTCTATGTTAGCCCTAGACAGGGCTGTCTGAAGTTAAATGTCATAAGTAACTAAATGTACAATATAAAAATGGTAATAAAATAAAATAAATAAAAACTACAATAATTTAACTTTACAATTTGTTATGATATGTAGTCAGTCTCTGCGCGGATCATGGTCCGTTGCTGCTGGCCAGTGCTGCTCTGTGTCAGAAGACGCACTGCTGTCAGTCAGTCCGCGTCACGGTGTAGTTATCAACACATGATTTGTTCACGTTTTCTAAGCATCGCTTACCAGAGTGCATTGGCGAACAGCACTTCTTCTGGCGTCACCCACATTGAGAAGAGTTTATCATGCAACAATAAGTTGAACTTATAACAGTAGTTTCTGAAAAGCCAATTATAAAAGTATTTAAAATATATGTTTAATGTAGCGCCGTACACGCTTTATTCGTCAACAGAAACACACAGGCCGCTTCAAAAGCTTCCACGGCACAAAACGTTAACTTTCTCCGCCATGTTTGTTTTGATGGCGCTACTTCAGGAAGTGCGGGTCACATGACTTTGTGACTTTGGTTTATCTCAGGTCAAGGCCATTAACATCACATACATGATACACGGGACAGTGAACTTCGCCTGAGTAGGTGATTATCGTCAAAGGTAACGGTAAATTAAGTCCGTTCTTTGTGATAATAAGCGGATTTTGCCACGCAAATACATCATTACAAATGGTTCATTTACGTTGTCGTTGGGTCAACCTGTCACTTGAGTAGTGAAGTTGTGTTTGGCTCTGACGACTCTGTTCACTGTTGTCGTGTGGTATTTGACATTTCATTTGTTGGTGCGCAAAATGTGTTTACTTTTGAAGAGTTACCAGAATTTCAACATACACCTGTACTAATCATACATCAAACCCAGAGTAAGGCAACAAATAGTACACTTATGACCTAATTAAAAAAGGTAAACTTTTACTTTTCACCTTGTCACCTTATAAATATAATAATATAGAGTAGTAAATAGTTTAGCTTTATAATAATTGTATTACTGCTTTTAATTAAATATTGCGGCTTTATTTAATTCATTCGTTATTTAATTAATAATTTGATATTTTTATCTATCCCAAAATGTGTGTTCCATCACATCACATCATTTGATCAAAGTCAATTCTTTCGATGTCTAACAAAAGTAGACACTCTTATTAAACCGACTCTTATTAAACCAATGGACTAAATCATTTGAGGAGGGAGCTTTAAAACACTGTATATTTTTTCGGCCGTGTTTATTGACACAGGAGCATGCTATTAGATGTAGCTATATTACTTTTACCTTATGATACCTTATGACGATTCTGATCGCAGGATCCAGTTGGTTCCTCCATGATCAGATCTTAAGAATCAAATATTTTTATATCATAATTTCCGGTTCCATTAGTTATTGTTAAAGGAGATTCATAGTCGTATATTATTGCCTGGGTAGACCAGAATTTGTCTAATTTGTTTTTAAATGAGTCAATTGATCTAGCTTGTACTACAGAGTTTGGGAGACTATTCCATGGTTCAGCCACTCTAAGAGGGAATGCATTTTTTCTTAAATTTATTTTTGCTCTTTGGGTAAATATTTTAAGGGAGTGTCCTCTATTTCCTGATCTAAGTGTGACATCCTCCCATTTCAGGAGGTTTGGTGCAGATTCATTATCGTACAATTCGTGCATTATTTTATAGACTTCTATCATGTCTCCTCTTAGCCTTCGGTATGCTAATGTGGGTAGCTTCAGTAATTTTAGTCTTTCTATATATGATAAATCCCTCATACCAGGAAGTTCTTTTGTGGCCCTTCTCTGGACGTTTTCTATTGCTATTTTATGTTTTATCTTATATGGATACCATACTGCTACGGCATATTCTAGGTGAGATCTAACCATTGTCTTATATAGTGGCAAAAAAGTGTGTGTGTCTAGGAATTGGAAGGTTCTTCGGATTATTTTTGTCATTTTGGTTGCTTTATTTACCACTTGGTTTATGTGATCATCAAATGACAATTTTGAATCGATAATTACACCTAAGTCAGTTTGCTTATCTGTGGTGGCTAGTGAATGTTTAACATTATTGCTTGTCATGAAATATTCATTTTCACCTATATTATTTTTTCCAATTTCCATGTGTTTACATTTGTCTGGGTGGAATTTTAATAGCCATTTGTCGCTCCATTGTTCTAGGATACTTAAATCTTGTTGTAGTATATCCTGATCATTTTTATTTGTTATGGCTCTAAATATCTTAATGTCATCAGCAAACAGGAATGTATTGGATTTAGTTAAATCTGGCAGGTCGTTTACATATAGAACAAACAGTAAGGGTCCTAGGACAGATCCCTGCGGTATCCCTGATGTTACTTTGTGCCAGTTTGATTCTTTTCCATTTACTGCTACCTTTTGTCGTCTATTTGTGATGAATGCATCAATCCAGTTAACTAAATCATTCCTAATGTTAAAACTTTTTAATTTACTTATTAGTCTCGTATGTGGCACAGTATCAAAAGCCTTTTGAAAATCCATATAAATAACATCTATGTAATTACCCTTATCCATTTCTGAGGTCCATTCATCTAGTATTTTAATTAGTTGGAGAACTGTTGATCTGCCAGAGATAAAACCATATTGTTTTTGACTGAACAGACCATTGACTTTCATGTAACTGATGATGTGATTTCTAATAATTTTTTCCATGCATTTACAAACTACGCTTGTTAGGCTTATTGGACGGTAGTTGCAAGCTAATTTCTTGTTTCCTTTTTTATATATTGCTGATATTTTGGCATCCTTCCATTCATCGGGAATACTTGATGTTTTTATAGATGTTTCAAATATTTTTTGTAATGGGAGACAGATATTTTCTGACAACTCAATTAGTAATCTGGCACCTATTTCATCAGGGCCAGGCGATTTGCTTATATTAAGTTCTTTTAATGTTAGTAATATTATGTTTTCAGTTACTTTTAGCTCATCCATTGGTAATTTAATGTTTACTTTGGATGTAGTTGGGATAGACCCTGTCTGTTCAGTAGTGAATACACTGGAGAAGTAGTTGGCAAGAATATTTGCTTTTTCTTTGTCTTCAGTTGTTGTTTTGGATTTCGGATTTGTGTGGTCTATATTAAGTTCCCCAATTCCTTGTTTAACTGTAGTTTTTGATTTTTAATAGTTCCAGAAGACTTTAGGGTTTTTCTTAGTTTGAATGGCAAAATTTTTTTCAAACTCCTTTTGGAGCTTTCTGGTTAAAGCTCGGATTTTATTCCTGCTTTTACAATACTCTAGATATTTTGTCCCATCCCTTGTTTCAATGTATCTTGTCCATAGTCTATTTTTACTTCTAATTAGTTTACTTCTAATTAGTTTTAGAATGCAATTCAGGGGGAAATTTCCCTTTCTGTAATTTGAAACTTCTTTTTGGGGTACATATTTATCTTCTAATAATTTTAGTACTGTTTTAAGGATTTCCCATTGGTCGTTAACGTTGTCTTTACAGTCTTTAAATTTCTCTTCCCAATTTATATCTGAACACTCTTTCCTCATTCCTTCATAATTTGCCTTATTAAATAGCTTCCATTTTTGTGTGTATTTATTTGTTATAACTTTGCACAAAATATTGAATGTAATGACACAGTGGTCACTTTTACCTAGAGGGCTGAGGTACTCTATTTCCCCTATGTTGTCTTCTTCGTTTGATAAAATCAGATCTAAAAGGTTTGTGTTTGTTGTGCCTCGTCCTCTGGTGGGATTTGAGACATGTTGATACATGAATGTGTCTCTAAGGCATTCTACAAATTTAAAATTTAGGTTGCTGCGGTTAATTGATTTGGTCGTCCAATGTTTCCAGTTAATATCTGGGAGATTGAAATCTCCTGTAATTACAATGTGTGAATATTTAAGTCCTGATGTGGATCTAATCATATTTAGAAGTTCTGCGTTATTTTCTTCTGACCCCCCATCGCTCCTTTTAATGTGGTCAATGATGAATATGTTTGTTTAATCAGCTTTTCATACATATGTCCACTCTTCAACACATTGTCTGGAGCTGCAGTGGATTTTCATGTGCCCTGTCTGATGGACTGCAGTTTTGAAGGTAGACTTGCTTCTAGCAGTTCGAAATCGCTACATTTTACTTTTATTCTGGAACATCGATGCTGAAGCTGCTGAAGCATTGCATAGAAATCACTGGCTAAATGTAAGCCCATGTCATCTGTGATGTTACAAAAGCACATGCTCGCTCATCTTGTTAACTTTGAATATTACGCTTGTTTTGTGAGTTAGATGCATTAAACATCTAATTTTTTGCTATAAATAAATGTTTATGTAATTTTTTCTGCGAAAAAGAAAATGGCACCATCTAACAAAGTACCCATAACTAGTTTGGGCATCACATTCACACAGTGGGGAGTTTCATGTAATCATGTAGGTATTTATGTGAGATGTGCATTTCAGGTACGACTATGAGGTAGCTTCGACGTCAGCACTCAACAACATATGCAACCAGATGCCACTGGCTGATGACACAACCACCAGGTGGCAGCAGTGTATGGAACTGAACATTTGTCAGCATTGTAAAAAATGGGAGAGAGCAGTTCTAAATTGCCCGGAACCTTGCCGGATGACGTTGACAGCATGATCCACAGCAACTGCGTGGTAATATTCTCAAAGACAACATGCTCGTATTCTAAAATGGCCAAGCGCGTCTTTGAGAACATTGGTGTGCCCTACACTGCCATCGAACTCAACCGACTGGAGAATGGAGCGGAAATACAGAAGATACTAGCCAGCATGACTGGAGCTACCACTGTGAGTGTCTCAATTTGTAGCTTTGCTAATCCATTTTGTGTGAATACCTACATGTAAATATTCAATATGATTAGTTAAATATCATATTTAAAGTGTCATTTATTCGCACACTTTGATTTCCGGTGGTTTTGGCAGGATTAACGAAGCATATGGTTTAGCCGATTAGAGAATCACAGAATAATGAAGGCGGATTGCTGGAGAAACCAGATTATCAAAGAACATTAATTCCTTTTCCACGTTTTTTTCTGGAGAAAGTATAGTTTAACAATTTGTTTAATTGAATTTTATTCCAGTTGTTAAATTCCTGTTCTTCCAAGTTCCCAAGGTGTTATTGGAAAGCTAGCAGTTAATAACCCACCTGTGCTGTAAGTGTTCTAGATTCTTCAAGTATCCCATTGGGAGACTGTCAGTTGTTAAACGTGCTGTTCCAGGTCCCCCGGGTGTTCATCAATGGCACATGTATCGGAGGCGGCAACGAAACAAGACAAATGCACAAAGATGGACTCCTGCTTCCAATGCTGGACAATTGCACGCTTTAAATTAATCTATAAATTCATATAAAATTGCATAGGCGAAGTTACTATTTTGAGGTTCAGATGCTGCTGACTATGTCCAACGGTAGTCAGTGTGTTTTAGACTCAACGAATGGTCTGACTAGCTAGTCAACAAGTTTCGATAACGTCCAGTATGTCAGAAAACAGACTAATAGGAATGAAATGTGATAGCTGTCTATACAGTATGTATAGAAACACTTGGTTGTGTCATATGCTACAACAATGGAGATGGACACTTAGCAGCGCAGTTCCTGAATTGGACACTATATGTCACTAGTATCATTGCATAGCCAGGGATGTGGTAATCAAAGGCATAACTAGCACCCATTGTCAACTTCATCAAATATTATTTGTGCATTTGTTCAGCACTTCCGCCAAGCTGTAATAAAACTGATGTGTACCTTTTATTTGGTGAAACATCAAATTGAAAGCCAGATTAGCTCCTCAGACTACCTTCAGGGGTAATCTTATACATGCACAGGTAACATATAATCCTTACATGCACAGGTTACCCTAGAATGTGTACAATTGCCAAGGAAACAAATAACCAGCGTGGAAATGCTGGTTAAATGATAAATGATAGTAAAAAAAAACACACTGATTTAATTACGACTACTATCTCCTGTTGCTGAGCTTGCAGGGTGTGTATCCAATAGATGTTAGCACCATTTTGCATCAGATTTGGGGACGTTCAGAATTATATATGTACGTGATGGAGGACCATCTTGCCTCCATGGGTGGTGCTGTCACAGTGGCGCCACCTGGCAAACAAAGGACCACCTAAATGTACCCTGCTTCCTTTCTAAGACAGTTTTGGAGGACATCATTTTATTATGCAGGACATATCATCTGGGTCCATGTCGTGGAAATGAAGTGCTGGTGATTTTGGCTTCAATTATGTCCAACAGTTTTTTACCACACTAGAACCAATGAATGCCTGAATTGAACATATGACATCTGAACTGACCATATAACGTCTGAACTGAATGTATGACATCTGAACTGAACATATGATGCCTGAACTGAATATATGACGTCTAAACTGAACATATGATGCCTGAACTGAATGAATGTATGATGCTTGAATTGAACATTGTCAACGTTTTTATTCAGCAAACATTTTTATTTGTGCAATTATTCATCACAGTTGTGGATTCTCTTGCCCGCCTTCCCGCCCGCCGCCCTCCCCACCCGGCTGTAATAAATCCGATAAATACCTTTTGTTTGGTAACATGCCAAATATTAATCCTCAGATTACCGCTGCAGACCATCTTCACTGGTACTGCCATGACAGTGTTATATGTGCACAGGCAACAGGTACTCATTACATGTATAGGTGTGCACAGTTATGCTGCATACTAAAACAGCAGTGGATCTAGGGGGGGTCTTAGGAGTCTCAAGACCCTCCTAAGCCATGGAGAGGGGGTCTTAGACCCCCCGTGCTTGTGGCAAATATTATGGTAAAGTATAACGTATATAGGCCTACATCAGAATTAGTGTCAGTGTAAAGACAAGTATATTAGCAGCCGGCTAATATTAACCCTTATATAAGTAGAACGACACGTGCCCCCCCTCCCGATTCGTAAGTAGAATGACATATGACTACTGACTGAGACCCCCCTGCCAACAAGCCTATATCCGCCCCTACTAAAGGAATGTTGAATACCTGCGAACATTGGTTGGTGTAACTTACGTTAGCCACACCTTGCTTGGTTTAAAAATTGTTACAATGATGTCTTTGGCTATAAACATATCATGTTAGTGTGAGGTGCTTACAACCAAATATGCGTGATATTAATATCATAGAAATTTGTATGCGAAAACTAACTTTAACCAAACACTTGGCATGTCGTACAAAAAGAATGATTATTTATGAAAGGTGACTTGACAGCACGAGATTGATGGTTTCCCAATAAATTTAACATTTTCATCCAGTCTTCGTCATAACACCTTGTAACACTAAGATAGACATTTTGAAGAGGTAAACTAAATTGTAAAAAGTTCGAAATATCCACATCAAATGTACTTCCCCACAATTATATAGAGTTTAAATAAACATGCATAGACGTTAAGTAACCATGGACTAAGGCACTTAGTTTGAGGCCTGTCCATGACTTTATATTTAAAAATACTGACGAGTAAGTACATAACACACTGTACACCCACTTAAACCCTGTCAAATTCAGTAACGTGGCCCACCATGTTACATCGTTTTTGGATGGCATCATTTAGTACATTACAATCACCTTGTTACAAATTGTAGCACACAGAAAGTACCCGTGCAAGTTGGTGCATATTTGTATATACATCTACAATAACGAATGCAGTGGAAGATTTGTGCTCATGGTTAGTGACTGCATCGTTTGAGCTAGGCCACGCCCGAGGTGCTGACGTGAGACGGTGCGTTTGTTCTGAAGTCTGTCTCCAGCGGACTTTGGTAATGTAGATCCGGCAGGGATGCATCCAACAGGTTCCTGTGGATGATATCTGGGCCACCATCGATGGCGCGGCAACAGTTGTGAATGCTTGAGAGGGATGAGAAACTCATCAAGTCTGCCTCCGACTCGGACAACCTTCTGCTTCCTAGTCTCTGCCTTCCATCACAAGTCTTGTTCCAGCACTGACTCAGCTTGCCAGAGGCACTGTGTCTGCGTTGGAGCAGACAGTCACAGCCACCTGGGGGAGAACTGGCGCACCCTAGTGCTGTCGATATTGTGCTGGAGCGAGTTCTCAGGTAAGGTTTCACAACAGAGCCGTTCCTGTCCAGATTGGTCAAGATGTCCTTACAAGAGTTCTGCGAGGGCAGCGTGCAGTTGCTCTGCGAATGATGTATGCTATGCACAACCGGACAACCATCAGCTAAACCGAGTTTGCGAGCGATTGGTGAGAAGCTCATATCACTGGAATGTTGTGTGTTGTCACTAACAAAGACGCTCTGCTCTGGGTTTCTGTCAGCCGAATTGTGACCACTCGTGTCATTCCGTGCGTCATCGGCGTCACTTTGGCTGTGTAAGATGTTTGGTGACACACAGGTGCCATTTGTCAAATGGGGTCTGTGTTCGGAAGATGCATTGCCACTACATGCGGGCCATGCACGCTGCCCTGCAAGAGGTGATGTATACATAATGTGCTCGTGATGGATCAGAGGTGGAATGTCTTCATCGCTGGATGCCTCTTGAGAACTTGCTCCAGAACTGTTGACACACATCAAACTGTTCCAGTAGTCGTCTCTGCTGTGACTTGAGATGGATCTGGTGACCGCATGCAAGAGGAAATTACCCACTCTATTGGTGTTGTCAGTGGACTTGGGACGTTGTTCACCCTTGAGTCCACTGACCGGACACACAGGTACGTCGTGATCAACATCAGACGGACCACGGCCTTCATCACTCTGACCATTAACATGGTCATTGTGGATCAAGGCATGGTTAGCATCATTTCTTGTGTCCTGTTGGGCAAATGGACATGTACCGGGAGTCATCCCACTGAGTGAACGCACCGGCAAACTGTCCACCAAGTTGTCCAACTGCTGTCGTTGTCTCTCTTTCTCCAATAAAGCTTTCTCTGTCAAACCCTCCATCTCATTTCTGCCGACACATCTCTTGATGCTGTGGTCTCTACTGGTCTGTGGCGTGTCACATTCATTTTTCTGCGATGTGTTTGAGCACTTGGTCAGTTTCTTACTGGACACTGGTCTTGCTGGCTCTACCGAGTCGCATGTCTCCGGCAACACCATGAAGGTCATCATTGATTCACTCTGTCTCCTGGTCATCCGAAACTTTTTGTTTATTTCCCCCGTGCTACACCTACGTGAATGTTGTCGCAACATATCTTGTATGTTCACGTATGATTCACTTCTTGACAGTGACGATGCAGTACTACTAACACTAGGTGTATCCCCGTTGGCTGAGAAACAAATATAATCCTGGTCCTCAGCCGATGTTTCTGGAAACAATGAATAAATGATGCATAAAAATGACGCAAACAAAGAATTTCTAAACATAAAATATGATCATATTTATTACAATGTTGATGTGCTTACAGCAGCATTATTTGATCAACATGTTTAGCTTGACTTGCAGCAACAAATATTGGCATTTACTTTAAAAATGTATATTTTCAACGGTTTTTAAGTTGTGTTGAATACCGATAAACTATGTCATGTGTTATCCGTTACTCCATGGTTGAATCAAGTTACTTCCTAAATTTATAGTTTCTGTAGATTCCACTGTCAACATTATGCTCTAACAAAATCGAAAAGTGGAAGTAATATAACTCTGCACAAGAGGGAGGCACTAGTGAATTCCTACAAGCCCATGTCTACTGGACATTTCATTGTGTCGTTCAAGGAAGGTAATCAACTCGTTGGCTAGAGAGGTAATATATCTCCATGTTGTTGTTGTTTGAGAGACTTACGTGTACTGTTGGTGGGTAAGTCAGGACTGGAGGGGGCAGGTGGACTGGTGGAGTCTGAGGACACCAGGCTCAGCTCGCTCTTCTTATGACTCTTACGAAGGTCAAACGTCTCACTGGACCTACAGCCAGTAGAGTGGACAGGCTGACAGACGGACAGGACAGTCTGACTTACAGATAGACAGAGAGGCTGACAGACAGACAGGACAGACTAATTTACAGGCTGACAGATGGACAGACAGACAAGCTGACAGGATATACTAACTTACAGGCTGACAAATGGACAGACAGACATGCTGACAGATGGACAGACAGACAAGCTGACAGGATATACTAACTTACAGGCTGACAAATGGACAGACAGACATGCTGACAGATGGACAGGATATACTAACTTACAGACAGACAGACCAACAGACACACAGACAGACAGACAGACACACAATGTGACATGTCTTAGTTTGTTGTAATTCAGTGCTTACATACATTATTAGAAGTTATATGAAGCAGATTACAATAAGGCTGGGGACAATATATTACATCGCCAAGTTTGGCATTGCATCAACACAATTGTATATAGGGTTATGTCCATCTTATGAATCTGATGTTGGTCCAATGTCAACATTCCGATGTCGGACTCATCGGAGAGCGAATGAAGACAAGCCACTTTGCTTACCTAATTAATCTCAAACAATGTTAAACAACCAAACAAGAAAACCCAGTGAAATATAAACTAGTTGCAGAATGTGTATGCATGTGCATGAATACTCACAGGCGGTTCGTAGCAGGCTGGTGAGCCCGCTGTAGTTGTGCACAGGTCGCGTCTATCGAAGCATCGTTCTTGCGACCAGCCAGCCAATATGTACTCATCTTCCCCTTACCCTACAAAGTGACGTGCTGTCTTGTTAAATAGTTAACTTTGTTCTAGTACTTCAATTCACACATTATATTGGACCTATTTAGATTTAACAAGATTTGCCATCCAGTTTGTTTGAACACTATTTTCTAATAGGTTTTTTTGACTAGTGTTTCTTTCTTGACCGTTTTCCTTGTTGTTTTTCAAGGGAACAAATTTATCGATGATACTCTCAATTTCATATTTTAGAATGTTCCAACATTCAATTGCAGTCTTATTCCTCAGCATGTTATTTCAATCTTACATTGATGTCAAAATGTATTTGATTATGATCACTGTTACCCAATGGTTCATGTATTTTTACATTATCCACTAATTCTTTTTGTGATGACAAAACTATATCTAATACATTCTCTCCCCAGGTTGTTTTGAACACGTGTGGAGTAAGGAAGCTATCCTGAATTAAAAATAGAAATTGTTGGTCCTCACCCCCTGTACTCTCTAGGGATTTCCATTGTATGTGTCCATGGTTAAAATCTCCCATTACGATACATTCCCCTTTACTCACTTCCTTTATAGCACTTTGTATTTTTGTGTTATCCTCTTCGTTTATGTTTGGACTTTGGTAAACTAATCCAATAGTTAATGTTGAATTTCCTGAAACTGCTTCATTGTAATCTGCTTCCCTATTTAATTTTATTTCATAAGCCTGAATAGATTCTTTAACATATAAAATAACTCCCCCTCCCCTTCTTCCTATTCGATCTCTCCTAAACATCACGTATCCTGTCAGTCCTAATTCAATTTCCACCACTTTATTGTTCCACCAGATGGCACCACTTTATTATTCCACCAGATGGACATGTTATATGGATGTTACTGGCATCTTCCGTCTGTCAAGTATTAGTACAGTCCAAAATTAATCTGTAATCATGGGAGTAACTTTTTCAATTTGCACATCATGTTCAGAGCATTTTTGCAAAATCTGTCTTTCCCCAGCTTTCTTACCAGCTGCTGTTGCCACAGGAAAGACATCTAATCCATCTTGTGTGGCATGATGGATTTCAATATTATATTTTTAAAGTTTTTGGTGCTTGGCAAAATTGCACACCAATTTTGCGATATGTTTGTGGGAGGGACTTCAGAAGTTTATTTGGATTTGTAGTAGTAGTTTTTTTATGATATGCTGATGTGACAATTTGTTATGCATTTATTATTATTTTATTATTACAAGTATAATTTTTTTCTTTTATTATATATTATTTATGGTAGGACTATTTGGACTATGTCTTAGAATATTTATAATTAGCACTGTTTTTAATATATTATTAATATATATTTTAATATATATATACATATATATTTTTATAATGAATATATTATTTTTTATATAATTAATAATATTTTAATAAGGTATGATTGTATGTATGTAAAGTGCCCGAGAGCAATCTTGATTGATCGGGTGCTATATAAGTACTTTTATAATTATTATTACATAAAAAATGATGTAGTCTGGTAAAATGTTTACCTTCACATTCATAGTTCCTCGGAAGACAGTGACAAACTCGGAGCCTTGGAGGCAGCGCTGGCATGACTCACTTATATGAATTCGACCTGGCTGCAACGAGTAAGGACATCTTATTAGAAACAGGTGGACTTCACTGAAACTACAGCTACCTTCTGCAAAAAACCCAAACATATTTTGTTTGAAATTGCATTTCTACCTTGAATCCTCGGCGGTCTCTCGCTCTGATGAGGTGTTTTGTGCATCCATTATTAATCATTAAGTAACTATTGGTTAATGAATGTGAT
Organism: Lamellibrachia columna; assembly: GCA_963662155.1. Classification (NCBI taxonomy): domain Eukaryota; kingdom Metazoa; phylum Annelida; class Polychaeta; order Sabellida; family Siboglinidae; genus Lamellibrachia; species Lamellibrachia columna. The sequence continues at coordinate 5,823,774 of OY759271.1, read as the reverse complement.
TATTTTTAAGTTAAAAATAAGATTTTCAGTAGAAAATAAGATAAATGATTATTTTTCCCTGTTTTTGTCTTATCTGAAAGTTAAATGTTGCTTCGGCTCCGGAATCTACTGATTTGGCTACCAACAAACTATGAAATAGTGTGATAGCCAAGTGTGATAGCCAAGTGCCCAGGGCACACCTTAAGTGCTTCATTTCCTGTCACTCACTTCGCTGTTCGTCTGCATCCTGGACGCAGTGTTGACAGTGTCTCCAAACAGACAGTACTGTGGAGTCCGCTTCCCCACCACCCCTGCCACAATGCCGCCAGTGTGCATTCCTGGAAACCAACAACAGGGCGTACTCAGTCTCCAGCTCAGGGGCCATTCAAAACTGTCAACATTTACCTATTCGTACAAATTGTAATAATTCTCAGATTCCCTCCTGAATTAGTAATTTAAAATGTTGATAATTTTCCACATAAAAATTATTGATGTAACAATGTTATGACACAGTTCATGTATAGAACATACACTGATAACCAGCAGAATATGTTCACAAACATTTATCTTCAATGATTATGATAAAACTCCATGATGTGTTTCTAACAACTCCATGATGTGTTTCTAACAACTCCATGATGTGTTTCTAACAACTCCATGATGTGTTTCTAACAACTCCATGATGTGTTTCTAACAACTCCATGGTGTCATATTGATAACTGTCTTCCAAAAAGTTGTGAATTTCCAAGATGTCGAACAGTTCACTGCTGCATGACACAATGGTGGTCATATTTCGCATGCGACCGACATAAAAATTTTAGTACACCTTGACCCCTTTAGTAAGCTCTTTACAATTATGCAAATATCAACAATCGTGAATGTCCCCTTAACAGGTTTTGGCCTTCTTACTGCACAAGATAGGTATGATCTACTCGATAAATCAGTCTACCGATAATAACCAATCTTTCTTGTAGTTTTTTTGCAATAAAAACCACTGGTCCATTAATTAATTTCTGGTTGGATAAACCACTAGGCATCTTTTTTTTAGCTATCGGACAATACAGTACCTGATTGGCACATTTTAATGTCTGCCATGTCTTTATTTCACATCTACATAAGCTGCAATCTAATTATTCTAGAGACAGGATTTCAGCCAATTAATGTTCATGCATTAAAACTTTTTAAAAATGTGTGCTTTTTTCTTCAAGCAGTACACATAAACTAACTTATTCATCTTCATAGTAACTTAAACCACACATAGTTGGCATATGGTTACCTAGTCTGATCTGTAGTGGAGCATTGATTGCACATGGACAATGCATGTGACACACTTTCTCAATGAGCTCAAGGCCTACACTCGCCACACTAGCGGCGTGGTTCGACGTGCGTTCTGGGACGCCGCCAGCGACCATGTACACAGCATCACCCAGTGTCTCCACCTAGGGAACAAACATTGTGTCATTATACATGAACACATAAAGGATGCGGTACACATCCTGACAAGTAAATTATAAATATGTGGAAGTATGCAAGAACCATTCACAAGCCAATATTATGCCTCCATAGTGGTTGACAAACCATTCTCTACACTGGTAGAGCACACCGAAATTCACTATCAAATGATGTCAGGGCTTCTCTGGATGTCAAAAGTGAATCGTTTCTCCCCATATTTTTAATGTCTACATGGATGGCTTCATTTATTATTATTATATCAGTTTCATCATTAACTATGGCATAACAAAGGAATGTATTTACTTGAGTACGTAAAAGTTCTTATATAGAGTGCTCTACACTTGGCACCGCCTGGCAGACCTGTTCATTCGAACACCAACTCGACTTCTCTGGGAAGCATTCAGCCACACCGCAATTATTGCGCAAAGATTACATATCCACTACTGTCTATAGTGAGGTACTTATTTAAACAGCTGAGTGAACTGAGGCAACGTGCCGTGAATGAAGTTGACAAAGCTTCAAAATGGCAGGAAAGGATTTGTACCCGGGGTCTCTCGACTGAGAGTCTGATGTTCTAACCACACCGCCACCGCGCCCCACTTACATATGTTTTATGGCAAATAGATTTTTAAATCTGCCCAATAATTTATTTGTTTGAATTAAACATAACATGCCTTGAAGACGTTGTGTTTCTCAACAACCGCGTCGAATGTGATGAAGATATTGTTGATGCACTCGACGAGTTCCGTGGCTGGCGTGTTGGCGCACATTTCATGGAAACCCAATGTGTAGCTGAATAGGATCGTCACCTCGTTGAACATCTGCAGCAAAGGATCATATAGAGGATCATACACAAACATGTGATGATCATACAGAGATCCGAGGATCATACAGATGGTGATACACAAACATCTGAGGATCATACAGAGATCTGATGATCATACAAATGGTGATACACAAACATCTGAGGATCATGCGGAGATCTGAGGATCATACAGAAGCACAAGTGGATCATAAAGAAGCACTGGAGGATCATACAGAGGTATAGGAGAATCATTCAGAGATAAGAGAGGTAACAGAATCATCATTCAGAGGCTGTGATGGATCATGCACTGGGGAAATTCACAGATATTATTTTTTTTATATTGCACAACAAAAGTGAGGGCTTTATTGTATTCACCTCTCCATCTGTAGAAAAGCAACAGTCAAATATTATTTTACCTAGTGGGTTGAAGATACACTTTAACAATGATAACAAATGTGATATCAGCTAGGTTGCTACTTGTATGCAAACGCATACCTGGAGAAATTAATTATGAATGATAAACCAGAGCATAGACAGACAATCAACAGTCAAATCAATAACTTGAAGTGATTAATATCATGTAAATATTGAAATGTTGTGCAAAGCTAGTGACGTATTTGGGGGGGCATTGGGCCATGGCCCTCATTTGGCTTATTTTTTTATGTAACCTGTTGCGCCACTACATGGTAACATGGTGAGGGTGAATACACCTGGCCTTCCCTGTGCGAGAAACTAGATACGCCACTGTGCACAGCCATGAATTTACCTCACAGGTGCTGACTGGATCCTCGCCATTGCGCAGCCTGTCAGCGATCTGCTGGGGCAGCATGGAATACAGCAGACTCTCGCTCTTCTGACGCCACGCATCCAGCTGGCGCATGTTCTCAGCAATCAGCTGACACTTCTCCACTTGCTGCAGAAACAAACATCCGCTTCCAGTTATCATGTCAAATTTAAATTAGTGGTGTCATGCATTGAATAAAATCCCGCTGAAATGGGTAATACAACCCGGTCGTCATCACTTCCCGACCAGGACCCGGACATTGATGCCATCGTCAGCAGTGCACTGGCTCGACAGGAAGAAGTATTTATGAAGCAGATGGCCGTGCAACAGACTGCATTCCAGGCATGCCTACAGTCGTTCATCGAAGCCACGAACAAGCGCTTCGACGACGTGGTGAGGGAGATGGCTAGGGATGCAGCCTCGATGACGTGGTGAGGGAGATGGCTAGGGATGTAGCCTCGATGACGTGGTGAGGGAGATGGCTAGGGATGTAGCCTCGATGACGTGGTGAGGGAGATGGCTAGGGATGCAGCCTCGATGATGTGGTGAGGGAGACGGCTAGGGATGCAGCCTCGATGACGTGGTGAGGGAGCCAGCTAGGGATGCAGCCTCGACGACGTGGTGAGGGAGATGGCTAGGGATGCAGCCTCGATGACGTGGTGAGGGAGATGGCTAGGGATGGAGCCTCGATGACGTGGTGAGGGAGATGGCTAGGGATGCAGCCTCGATGACGTGGTGAGGGAGATGGCTAGGGATGCAGCCTCGATGACATGGTGAGGGAGCCAGCTAGGGATGCAGCCTCGATGACGTGGTGAGGGAGCCGGCTAGGGATGCAGCCTCGATGACGTGGTGAGGGAGCCGGCTAGGGATGCAGCCTCGATGACGTGGTGAGGGAGCCAGCTAGGGATGCAGCCTCGACGACGTGGTGAGGGAGCCGGCTAGGGATGCAGCCTCGATGACGTGGTGAGGTAGATGGCTAGGGATGCAGCTTTGATGACGTGGTGAGGGAGATGGCTAGGCATGCAGCCTCGATGACGTGGTGAGGGAGCCAGCTAGGGATGCAGCCTCGATGACGTGGTGAGGGAGCCGGCTAGGGATGCAGCCTCGACGACGTGGTGAGGGAGCCGGCTAGGGATGCAGCCTCGATGACGTGGTGAGGGAGACGGCTAGGGATGCAGCCTCGATGACGTGGTGAGGGAGCCGGCTAGGGATGCAGCCTCGATGACATGGTGAGGGAGACGGCTAGGGATGCAGCCTCGATGACGTGGTGAGGGAGCCGGCTAGGGATGCAGCCTCGACGACGTGGTGAGGGAGCCGGCTAGGGATGCAGCCTCGACGACATAGTGAGGGAGCCGGCTAGGGATGTAGCCTCGACGACGTGGTGAGGGAGACGGCTAGGGATGCAGCCTCGATGACGTGGTGAGGGAGCCAGCTAGGGATGCTGCCTCGACGACTTGGTGAGGAAGCCGGCTAGGGATGCAGCAGAACTGAAGGCGAGTCTGCAGTTCACGCAGAATGAAGTCAACTACATCAAGAAATCCCTTCATGAGAAATCTGATGTACTAGATGACATACTCAAATGTATCGAGATCGTGGCTTCAGTGCAACATGAGATTGAAAATGGCATTGGCTATCTAGAGAAGCAGACACGCCACAACAACCTGCGAATTGATGGTGTGACCGAGGGTAACACAGAAACGTGGGCAGACACCGAGGCTGCAATGCCCAGATCATTAATTTCTGCATTGAACATCTCGGAAAACCAAGCTAGAGATATACGCATCGAACATGCGCACAGAATTACCGGCAACAGCCACTCCAGCAAACCGACAACAATCAGAGTGAAGTTTGAAAGCTTCAAAGATCGGGAGACCCTTCTACATGCAGCCCACAAACAGAAATCTGTATTTCAACAAAGACCTGTCTCAATGCGTGCTAGTCAGTAGGAAGGAACAGCTTCCTAGACTACGAAAGGCGAGGGAGAATGGCAAGCTCATGCTTAGGGACCAATTGGACAATCGCACCTGAGGTAAAACACACCCAGAACATTATATGAACATTATATGTTGACAAACATTGACAATGGTCAATGCCAACTTACCTGCTTACAGTAATGATGATGAACTACCTGGGTATTACTTGATAATTCCGATAACGATATTACATTTAATGCTACTTTAGAATTACACATATTACATGACACACATTCAAATATAAATTTTTTATTTTATGATTACAATGATTTGTGGCCCAGCGATGCCTTGTACAATGTTGAGCGAGACAATAGCGTTAACCAGACCACGCATACTAATTGTAAACCCTATAGTGGTCGACAATTTGCATGTAATGTCAAATCCGATAGTGACTTTTATCCATTTCAATGCTAGAAGCTTAAATAAGAATTTCCAGAAAATTAAGGAGTATCTTGATGATCTTGAACTATCGTTTGACATAACAGCCATTTCGGAGACTTGGGCTGAACCGAACACAACGGAAGACATTTTATTAAACGGATATGAAGTTTTTCACATCGCTAGGGCAAACAGAAAAGGAGGAGATGTCGCACTATTCAATTTCATTACCCACTCCGTACAGCAAAATCTTTTGAAATTAAGAATCTCTTTGAATGTGTCACTATCGAATTAGACATGCAAAAACACAAAAATATAATTGTGAGCTGTGTCTATAGAACTCTGGGTTCAGACATAGACAGATTCTGTAAGTACATGAACCAGTTACTTACATATGCCAACGAGTAAAACCAAATTTGTTTGTAGTGACTTTAATATTGATTTACTTAAACAGGAAACACACACCGGAACAAAGTGGTTTCTAGAATGTATGTATGGTCAAGGATTATATCCTTTAATAGTAAGACCAAGCCAAATTACCATCAACTCGTGCACCCTAATAGATAATGTATTTACCAACCAAATCAATTACCCTGCTGATAGCGGGTTACTAATCACTGACATTAGTGACCACTTGCCAATATTTGCATTATGTAAATATGAACTTGAAACAAATAATTCTAAGATGTTTAGAAATGTAAGAAGCCTGAAAGCGGACAATGTACTTATGTTTATAGAAAGTTTGAAGCAAGAACAGTGGGAAAGCATGTTGCGTTCGGATGATGTTAACATCGTGTATGCTAATTTTATCAATACATTCAATACATTATACAACCTTTATTGCCCAGTTAAGAAAGTAAAGATTAAGGACATCTGTAGAAAAAACCTTGGTTGTCCAATAGCTTAAAAAAAGCATGTTGTAAGAAGAATTGTCTTTAAAGATTATTTCTTTGGGATAGAACCAAAATCTCTGAATCTCGATACAAAACGTACAAAACCAAACTAACTTCTATATTAAGATCCACCGAAATGGCGTATTACAGTAAATTGCTAGCAGAAAAGAGAGGAGATATTAAAGAAACATGGGCAATACTGAACACTGTAATTTGTAAACAACGTCCATCGATTGAATATCCTATCCATATAAAGTGTGGAGACAAAGACATTTCCACCAATAAAGATATGACAAACGAATTCAATAAGTTCTTCACAAATATTAGTTCCAATTTAGCAAAAAACATTACAAATTCGATGGAAATTTCTCTATTTATGATTATTTAGGAGGCAGGATCAGAAACTGTCTGTATTTAAAACCTGCTGATGAGGAAGAGGTTATTAATACTGTAAAAGCGTGTGGACGAAAAAAATCTACAGATTTTGAAAATATTAGCATGGATATTGTAGCCAATGTCATACCCGTTATATCCAAACCTCTCACGCACATTTGTAACAATTCGTTTAAGACTGGTGTGTTCCCCTCTAGAACGAAGATAGCCAAGAAAAAACCTATATTCAAAAGTGGTGCCAAAACGGACAATTTGCCAATTTAATTTTTTTTGGGAGAAACTGTTCCTCAATAGGTTAGACAACTTTATCAATGCTAAGGACATACTAAATTCAAGTCAGTATGGTTTCTGTAAAGCTATGTCCACATCACATGCCATAATGGAATTAATAGAGGAAATTTCAAATGCAACGGACAATACGAAACACGCTATTGGTGTATTCATTAATCTTAAAAAGGCCTTCGATACAGTGGACCACGAAATACTTATCAAAAAGTTTAATTTCTATGGTGTGCGTGGTGTTGGAAAAGACTGTATAAAAAGTTACCACACCAACAGGAAGCAACTTGATGAAATAAATGGGTGTGCCTCGGAGCTGTTAAATGTAACATGTGGGGTACCTCAGGGATCCATTTTAGTTCCAAAGCTATTTGTACTCTATATTAATGATAAATAATTTAAAAGAACTATAAGGTATGATAAATGGAGTACTTGCCAAATTGGCTAAATGGTTTGCTGTGAACAAATTATCATTGAACCTGTCAAAAACAAATTACATGATATTCCGGAACCGTCCGCCTGATATTTAAATTAATCTGTTCATTAATAATCAACAAATAACCAGAGTACATGTAAACAAAATTCTAGGTGTATATATTGATGAATCTCTAAACTGGAAATATCAAATAAATAAGGTCAGATTAAAACTGTCAAAAGTTGCAGCAGTTACTTATAAGGCAAATTGACTCATTGATCGAAATGGAATGTATATATTATACTGTTCTTTGTTTTTACCACATTTAAGTTATTGCTGTGAAATGTGGGGAAACACCTACACCACAAACATTCATGGCATTACTATATTACAGAAACGAGTAATTCGGTTAGTTTGTGGAGTAAAATGTCTGCAACATACGAGCACTCTTTTTCAACAATTAGGCGTTCTAAAATTTGTAGATTTAGTTAAGCTCAAGACGGCTATTGTTATGTTTAGGGCTTTTCATAATGAATTACCAAGTAATTTGCAAAAAATGTATAAACCATATGTGTCTGTATATGGTACTAGACAGAATGATTCATTCTGCATAACCCGCTTTCGTACTAATGCAAAATCAATGTGCATCTCCATATATGGAGCGACATTATGGAACTCCCTTAATGGAAACATTACCACTTGTAGAAACATACAAGCATTTAAAAAATGCTACAAGTTAAGATATTATTGCAACATATTAGTTACAATTTATTTAGCTGTATCAAAATCAATTGCTACAATACAATTTTAGAATTTCTAGTTTTAAAAGATTTTTTTAGTTTTAATAATGTTAAATATATTAAATGTAATTATTATATTATTATAACATATATGAACAAGTATCCTGTATTTTTTTTTAATGAGATTTAAATGAGTTTTTTAATAATATGTAATATATATATATATATATATATATATATATATATATATATATAATTTTTTATGTTGGATTATAAGCATAATCATGTGCATTTAGCTATTGTTTTTATTTTAAAGTGCATTGATCTGTGCAGTACAGGATATAAAAGAACCACGTATTATTATATCACCCATGTGGAAACTTATATACCTGTTCAATAAGGGACTCTAGTTTGGAGGCGTGTTGCCAGCCCGCCATCACCATGTCTCTACTGCCGTCATACATGTTCAGTTCATTGATGTACAGTCCCATTGACTGCAGCTCCTCCAGGTTGTTCAATCTACAACAATTAAGCAAATCGGTGCAGAACTCTTTAGAGGGAAGGTGGCAGAAACCGTATCCTTTCAAAACTTTTATTTTAATATTTTCATCAAAAAGGACTGACTAGACTTTGAACTGTTGAATGAAACTTAAGGCATAGGAAGTGATTGTTGCACTGACTGCTGTGTTCGCCTCCTGACCCACATAGGCTTCGATTATCCCGGGAGTCCATTCGTCCAAGACTCCTTGTTTCACCCTCCGAGACTCCTTATACAGTCCTTGGATGCACTCTATGACACTCCCTACTTACCACGCTTGTATTTATTCGAAAATACTCATGAGCATGGCATATGCAATCCGACATGGGCGCCATCTTAGATTACGGGCCAGGAAATTTATACAACAGTGGTGCCACATGGTGGACTGGTTGTTGAAAAAGTACAGACTTCCAAATCTGTCTGCAGACTCCCGTCAGTTTCAATCAATGCCTGACTGCTGGAAGCCTGAACCACTCCGCACGGCCTGTTAGTGTATAGGCAGTGCCTGAATCCCCAGCTCTTGTCACTAGGGAAAGTTCACCAGGTCACACCGGTGCTGTACATGGCAAGTATGTCAATTGTCTTCAGTTTGCACCTACATGTCCAGGTGTAAGGATTGGCCTAGTGGAAGATGGGGGATGGTTGTTGTAGGAGGGACTCGGTGTCCGGAGTTCAACAAATGGCAGCAAGTTTATCGTGTGTGCGTGCATGTGCGTGCGTGCGTGCGTGTGCGTGCGTGTGCATCTTCTTTTTAACACCTTCACAAATTCATGTTGCCCATTGTGAATCAATAATAAACTAATAGTCCTCAGTCAGTTTAATAAATGACTAATGGTGCTCAGTCAGTTTAATAAAGGACTAATAGTGCTCAGTCAGTTTAATAAAGGACTAGTAGTGCTCAGTCAGTTTAATAAAGGACTAATAGTGCTCGGTCAGTTTAATAAAGGACTAATAGTGCTCAGTCAGTTTAATAAGGACTAATAGTGCTCGGTCAGTTTAATAAAGGACTAATAGTGCTCAGTCAGTTTAATAAAGGACTAATAGTGCTCAGTCAGTTTAATAAGGACTAATAGTGCTCAGTCAGTTTAATAAAGGACTAGTAGTGCTCAGTCAGTTTAATAAAGGACTAATAGTGCTCGGTCAGTTTAATAAAGGACTAATAGTGCTCAGTCAGTTCAATAAGGACTAATAGTGCTCGGTGAGTTTAATAAAGGACTAATAGTGCTCAGTCAGTTTAATAAAGGAGAGTATACTTTTGTTAGACATATTGAAAGAATTAACTATGATTGTTAGATCAGGTAAATTGTGAAAGTGTGTTTAACCATATGTCATATACTATTATAGTTACACATAGTTTATAAAGCACGATCACTTTGCAATTTTGTCACCAAATTATGACTGGATCTGGTCAAAAAATAATTGAATAGTTTGCCCGGTGATTTCATCAAAAGTAAATAACACAGATTTTTCACAAAATGTTTCTGAATTGAGACGAGTGCAAAAAAAAATTGCGGAGGGACCTTTAAGTGCCACGTGACTTACAGTGGAGTGCCGAGGAATGCGATGCCTTGTAAGTCTGGAATATATTTCATCTGTCCTTTCAACAACAGGTGGCGCTCACTGAACTGTTTCGTCTCCTTGCTGCCGTCGCGATGTCGCAGTTTCACAGGGTCGACCGACTGCAGCTCAAACACCACCTTCTGCAGGCAGATCACCTGGGGAAACAGAGCAAATTCATCATGCCATCGATCGCTGGATTGAAATGTTGAATATGCTCTACCAATATAATGAATAAGGTAAGAAATATATTTGTTTACATATCATTGTAAACATGAGTGGTTTTTTATTAATTTGTCTATATGTACCTAATAACAACTAGAATGGTGTTAATTTACTACTGTCATGAACATGTGATTCTTACCAGTTGTTTATTAAATAAAAAATTTAGATAATGTTATAAATTACATTTTTATCAAAAGTATACGGGGAAAGCATTTTACAAGTATCAAACGTCTGCTTTCTCCATTGCCACAAGACATTGGGACTGAATCTATAATAAAACACAGTATTGGAATGTATGTATTACAACATTCATGTGGAAATAAAATGTATTGTATTGTGCTGTGCTGTGCTGTGCTGTGCTGTGCTGTGCTGTGCTGTGCTGTGCTGTGCTGTACTGTACTGTATTGTACTTCTGGCAAATAGCATCACTTCATTTCTCACTAAGCCTTCATCATATATGTAGATATATGTACAGACATCTGTGCGTCCTATTGGCAGGATATACTTTGTTGAAACACTACAACTAAGACAGTGCCCTCAGTAAGGTCTACGTTGGTACTTGCTTGAATATTCCATAAAGGTAACGTTTAGAAATTTGCTCAAACACAATGAAAATGTACTGAATAAAGTAAACAAATTGTGAATAAATGTCATAACTCAAGACTCATGTTAACTTTCTGATTTGTGTTGTACACATTTGGCAGATTTATTAAATACGTTTATGGTGGAGAGGAGTGACAATTAATTTGTTCAAACAAAAAATCAATGAATGAAGTTGGTTTATATAATCATATATAATTAATAATTTTTTTGCTTTTTGTTAATATAAACTTATAATTAAACTGTTGACTGGAAGTATAATAATATCTACTAATAGTAACTATGACTTGCGTATGATTAACAAAACTGTAACAGTGGTTCAAAATACACAATTCATGCAGCTATCCCTGTCTGAATACCTCTGATATGAGACACAATTATTATTGCAACAGGACATCAGATGACCTAGTAATTCCTGATAACACTCCAACAATGTTTTCTCTCACCGCTGACCACTGACCCAGTTATGGGACGATTACTGTACATGTGACTCAATGCGGGTACATGTGACTCAATGCGGGTATATGTGTAAACAAGTGACAACACAGATCAGCCTGTTATATGTACAATTTCACTTGATAAAACATTTTCTATATTATAATGACATGTCAGATACTGTTAAACAGTGCTTGAAACACATGCCCTAATTAAAATACTATATCAATTATCATTACTATGGACTTTTTCCCAAATAATGCAAAATGATCTTCCCATGAATTTTTTTCTTCTAAGGCATTGTTATTTTAATTATGTTTGACAATCTGGGGTCAAAAAATAAACGTTGGCAATGGTAACTGCAACACACCTCTGTACTATGGTAAGAATGTTTTAACACGAGTGTTTTTTAAACAAAATTCTAGGTTATAAACATACAGAAAAACATTGCAGCAACCAAAGACTGTATGTGTGTGAGCGGGTGCATGCACTTGCATTCAAGCATGTGCTTGCATGTTATATACCTATATTGCATGACTTATTTGCTTACAAAATGCATTTACTGCTGGGAGCTAAAACAGGTTGAGAGGAAAAGAAAGGGAAGGACGCGGGAGAATGGGAGTAGAAAAACAGGGATTACAAGGCTGTCAGTATCAGGGATGAACTGAGTTCGGTGGAAACAGGGAAGGGACATCATGAACCTACATTGTCCCAAGAGAAGTCCATGCGTGGTCGTCGCAGGCGGAACTTGTCAGTAACATCGGCACCAATGAGGGTGCTGCCCCCTAGCAGCTCCTGTGTGGTCCGACCGACATGAATGATGCGCATCTCTTTGTTGAACACCATGCTGAACGGGAATGCCTGCAAGCGACGGGAAACACAGTGTAGAAGACAAAGACTAGTACTGATTTTCCCTTGAAACCAAAGCTAAAATTGAGTTTCAATTCCACACTGAGCACAAAATAACGACTTGGATTCGGTTGAAATAAAAACCGTACATTTTGATTTTGAGAAAATCAACATGGAAAATCCGGCCCTGTTCCCCGTTCATAACTATTTTTTTAGGGAACACAACATCCATAAAAGAGGGTACAGGGTGTATACCGTCTTAAAATCCTTGCACTTTATACATCTACCATGAACCTGGAAGTAAAATAATTATCTTTCTCCATGTTTACATCAGACGTATTTAGTTTTGAAAGTTATGAAAGTTGCTTATTACAATGTGGTTTGACAACACTAGAGACCAGGAGACTAAGAGGAGACCAAATAGAAGTATTTAAAATAGTGAACGGTTATGAGGATGTTGATAGGAATACGTTCCACAAACTTAAAGAAGGCAGTAGAACCAGAGGACACAAAGCAGCATTAGTTAAGGAGCAGTGTAGGTTGGACATGAGAAAGTACTCTTTCTCACAGAGGGTAATAAATGAATGGAACAAACTGCCAAATGATTGTGTTAATGCTAGTAGTGTGAATATGTTTAAAAATAGAATTGACAGATATTTGATAAGGGTGGGCTACACATAGATGAGAAAATTGTTGGACTCTCGATAAGCCAATGGCTTCCTTGTCCACTTTGCCATCTGGAACTTGTTGTTTGGGATGGCAATCTTGTTAAATCTTGTATTTGGAACCATGTGTAGCAAACATACTCGCCAGTTGCACATAAACAGGAGAAGTGTGCTATCAAGTGCAGGGTCAAGGTAGTGGCTGAAAATGAAAAATTTATCCCATGGAAAAAAAAGAGAAATTCAATATTTCATAAATATAAAAAAATTAAGTACATAATGAAAGTATGTTGACAGAATATGTCCTCACTTAATTTAATTTCCCCTATAGTTAGTTTACCAGTCAGTCGCAGACCAACATTTTGCTAGCACAAACCTAAATGCGTTCCTGCCCGAGGTAATTTGCATTAAACTGATTTGAACTGACGTCAGTGTCTGTGTGTGCGTGAGTAGGTGGATTGTTGGAAATATCTGCTATCAACAATCTATTTGTGGCTGTTGTTCAAGTGAGTGTTCAGAGGAGCTTTGCCAGTTTTTTAAGCCATCTGGACAGTCCTGGTTGTATCTGTAAATTTGTTGTGCCATAACAACTGTTTAGCATCTTTGATCGAATAAACCTCTTCCTCATGAACTTCTCAATAACCACGCATTTGTAACTATATTGTTTTCTTGTATATATTCACATGCTTTGCTATTCATGATTTCCTGAACAACTTGTGTAAATCAAGCGAAATCGATGCCGGATGGCCATTAATTGAGGCAATTATAGCAGGGATATGATGTGGCGACACATAATTACTTCATTAAACCCTCGTAACCGTCCACACAGCCCAGGTATGACGCGGTGGCAGCAGGCAAGCTGCCTGAGTTGACGCCAACCCCGTCTGTGTACTGAGGAAGGTGTGGAACGTGCCAATCTTGCACCTGGGCTCAAATTAGACGCCGATAAGACGGCTGGCCGATATTGAGGGCATAGTGTTCAGGGGAGAGATCTGGCAAGTCCATAAAGGCCAGGTTTTTAAAATGGATGGTGCTAAATATGACTTTGAAAAGGGTGGGTTTGTCAGTGCTTCAATATCTACTACTCCTACTGGTAGTAACAGTACTACTGTTATATTTATCTACACAGCAGAGTTCATTCTGACACCCCCACGGAAACCAAATATTCACCCCGGGGTGAGAATTTCGTTAGGCAAATTCAAATTTTCACTGAAATATTTACACCCCCCCAATTCATTCTGTGTCCTCAGTGGATTTAGGTAATTCTACTTTGTACACACCTTGTTATACCAAATAAAACCAGGTATGAAAATGTATTGCAAATTTTACAAATTCGCAATGCTTTAATCATATTTGGTAAGTAACTCGTGATGTTGACTGATGACCTTTGTGCATAGTTGCTGTTTATTTAAACTTCTTATTCCAACGACAGTATATGCATAAATTAAAAGTGGGTGCAAATGTTAGATATTCCATTATGAAATGTTCACCTGTGGTTGAGGATTGGGGGAAGATGAAAATTTTATCTCACTGGAATTAAAACTTCTGATAGGAACATTTTGTTGTGCTGTGGTAACATTACTGGAGCCAGCTACCTCCTTTTACTTTGTCAGGAAATTTGCACTGATGTGCGCAGCTAAAATTACAAATTTAACAAGATTGCCTTCCAAAGCAAACAGCCTGATTGCAGGAAGTGGACAAGGAAGTGGACAAGGAAGTGGACAAGGAAGTGGACAAGGAAGTGGACAAGGAAGTGGACAAGGAAGTGGACAAGGAAGTGGACAAGGAAGTGGACAAGGAAGTGGACAAGGAAGCCATTGGTGTGTCAGAGTCCAATGTTATTCTTTCGTACTGCTAGCATTTACACAATCAGTAGATAAATTATTCCATTAATTTGTTGTCCTCTGAGAGAATGAATACTTTCTGATATCTGATGATGCCTATGAGTATTACTTTATACAAAGGTATAATTAGCTGTTTTTCCTCATATGTTAGTGCTGGATAGTGACAACTTTCCTATTAGAATATTGTACCAAGTCAACCTTGCCAATGCCTAGACAATTTTGTGCCTTGATAATGTCAAAATGCCATGTTTTATTGCCTTTACGTACTAGTCAAAACATAAGTAGAGACAGAGAGGCAAGGACATCTGTGGAATTAGACAATTGGTCAAACATCGATAACTAGGCAACCACCGCCCTAGAGAAACTATCAGGTTTACTTTGCCAAGGTGATTTATTACACAACATAACTTGACCATTATTACTTAATCGAGAGCATATTACAGATTGGATCTTCATTACTTCATTAGAGCTCGATAGTGACAACTTTCCTATTAGAACATTGTACCGAGTCAACCTTGCCAATGCCTAGACAATTTTGTGCCCTGATAATGTCAAAATGCCAAGTTTTATTGCCTTTAGGTACTCGGGTGTCAAAACATAAGTAGAGACAGAGAGGCAAGGACATCTGTGGAATTAGGCAATTTGTCAAACATCGATATCTAAGCAACCACCGCCCTAGAGAAACTATCAGGTTTACTTTGCCAAGGTGATTTATTACACAACATAACTTGACCATTATTACTTAATCGAGAACATATTACAGATGGGATCTTCATTACTGGCACCTCATCAAACAGACCTGTAGGCTGCATATTTACTTCGTGGTGTCTCATCCGGTAGACACACCCTTCCTGAACCTTAAACCAGATGCTAGATGATTCAGTTAAGTTGTATCTAATTCTACGAAATGACCAGGAATGCTACCAGCCTAGGAATCAAACTGAGCATCCATTCGCATCAAAACCTGTGATGGCACTGCGTCTGTGCAATGAACTGCTGGACTGTCTCCGTCTCATAGACTCTTTACATCTTTCTAAATGTCATCTTAAAACGCATCTATTCAAAGCTATAATTTCTCGAATATCTTTTAGTCTACTAACAGATATGCCACATGCATCTTTGACATCTTATGGTGTTTTATTGTTACTTAATGTTAGATAAGTCTGCTTTACACATGACCAGTTTTTATATGTCTTATCCTATAGTAATTGTAGTTGTGCTTGAATATTTTTTATTATTGTTATTTTTAATTAATATTTAACATAATACACTTATAACTTAAACATATATGTCTTATCTAATATATCAACTGTGTAAGCATGACTACTGTATATATATATATATATATATATATATATATATATATATATATATATATATATATATATATATATATATAAAACTACAACATCAGACCCCAAATGAATGGACCACAATAGCCATAGTTCATTTGATTGTTCCACAACTGAGCCATTCTTCAAATGAACTAAAACAACTGTGAACATACAACTCGTGCACACTGCCAGCCAGGTTGCATCAGGCCATATCAGTGACAGGTCTGGCAGATGAACAGTGAAGTTCTTGTACAGAACATATCAATGGACAACTACCACATGGCAAAAAACCCTGTAGAACATGAGGTAACGGCCGTCTCGCTGATCCAAACTAATGAATGCGTCATACCACAGTTGATTTTGTCACCGGTGACCATGTTAATGTTTTGCAAGATTGTAAGAAAATGTGACCATAAAATTTTTTTGCCAATGTGCTCAACAAGTTTTGTCAAAGTCACACACCAGCTCTTTTGATCACATCACAAATGCGCTTATCCTCCAAATTGTCAGTTTTCATCAAATATTTATGGTGTTTCAAGAATGTCACCATCGAAATATCTATGCTTCATACTGCTACATCTCACTGCCAAGGGTTTGATATTTCAAACGTTCCAACATTGCTTGCTAAATAATAGTTAATTACTTCTACAAATAAAACCATTAAAATCAGCTAACTTGCATATTGTTAAGGATTACTATAGGCTGTATAGACATCTGGAAGTGTAACTGAACCTTCCACAGCATACCCTACCCCCTTTGTAACAATGCCTGCCACCCTACCCTGGGTGTCTAATTTTAACAAGGGTGCAGGAAATGAGCACTTATTTCTGCCCAGTTTCGATGATTGTTCTGACCTAAAGATTCCTACAGAGTGCAGCACCAGTACACTAGGCCATGACCCCACCGCTCTTATCAACCGACACGTGTAGAACGCAGAACAACAAAATAATAACTTCGCCCATATCAGTGTTGTAAAACGTTGCTACATCAGAAAGAACAACATGATTCGTGCTATTTTTATGTATGCATTACCCTGCATGCCTCCAGAAGTCTACTCTAGTGGCTACTACTACCCATGGCCAGACAGGGGTGAGACCTACACATGTGGTTAGCTGGCCATCACCTGACTGACGTACATATGGTCAACAGTAGACTTGGGGTCAATTACATTGGAACTGAAACACCAATTCCAGAATTGGTGTTTTATTTTTAAAAGGAATTGGAATTGGTGAAACTTGGTAATCTCAATTCCTTTTCAATTTCATCATGTGACTTTTTAACTCCAATTTGTTGCTACAAATAATCAATAAAATATAATATGTATGTCATATCTGTTTGCCATTATGTACCATAATAATTATGCAGTCCAGATTAAATAAAGCTGCTCTAAAATAGATATTATGTCCATGTCCATGATATATTATTATGTCCATGGTTACTCTATTCACATGCTGTTATTTTGATATAAGGAATTGATAACTGGATTTGGTATATCAGAATTGGTATTTTTGAGGTAGAATTGGTATTTGTTATTTGTGTGGAACTGGAATTGACATAATGTAATTGACCCCAGTCTGGTCACTACGGGCAATGTCCAGACACCACTGGACACTCCAAGATGACCATCCATAGACAGACAGAAGTAAACACTTCTTGTAATTGTTTTACTCCAAATGTTCTCCGCATACATTCACACAAAATAATCAATGAAATGACCAGTGTCCGGGAACAGGGTTGCACTGTAGCAAAGGTCATGTTTTCGTAGGGACCGTTTAAAAGTCCTAAGTTCTCCAAAGTGGTTTCTGGGAGGACTGTTTTCGAATGATTTCTTTCGGAGAAATGTACAAGACAAGTGTTGAGGTGACAGAGTTGTGGAGTATGGAGCTGGAAGAAATACCAGCCCTACCCCTCCAGGGCAGCAACACTACGCAGATAAACACTGGCAGCAGTCGAGTAGATGCTTGCTGTGATACAAGCCATCAAGCTAGTGTTGTCAGAGTGTTTCTTCAGTTATATACACTATAAATCAACTACTGTATGATATCCAATAAACAGGCATTATTATACTACTAAAAATACAGGTGGCAGATTGTATTAACTACAGAGTATGATAGTGGTAATAAATTTTTTTTTTACAGTTCTTGGCATAAATGTACACTGTAGTTGGATCGTATGAATGTAGTGTAGTAATGTACACAGTTTTAATTTGATCAGTTTATTTTTAGTTTAAATGTCACTCACCTGCTCTTGTGCAAACATGGAAGACAACATAAGGTTTTTTTAAATGTCAAGATACAAACTTTCCCATGAGTAATTTTATCCGAATGACAGTGTTTGTTTTCATGTTTGATTTAGGCAAACGTTTACTGTCTGACTGCCCAGGTTGGGATAATGTACTGACCAGACCCCAGACTTGTCTGCTACACTAGATGCCAGACAGGACTGCATGTATACATGCACGTTGTCCGTAATTCTCACGAACCACTGGGGTGGGCTGTCTAATTAACAGGCCAGATTACCACTCACCCAGATTATCCCTCCAGGACATATTCCGGGAGGGCCGAAAATATACCCGATCAGGGCCCAGTTTCAAAAAGCAACTGCACTGTGAAAATAATCACAATAATTTATGTGCACTTCACAAGTCACACACACATATATATATACATATATATATATATACATACATACATACATACATACATACATACATACATACATACATACATACATACATACATACATACATATATATAATTTGTACATGTCTTTCAAACATTATCAATATATAAAATTAATATATAATAATAGAATTGCAATTTATTACAGTAGTTAATACCACTAAGGTCGTTATTAAAATTCTGTGTCTAAAGTACAAGTTACTATTTAACTATAAATATATATGAAACTACAGTTGCTACATTACTTTGCTTATAAGTGTTCATTCAAACGCAGACTGGATGCACATAACCATGCTGCAATTACTGCATGAAAGCTACAATTTGTTATAACTCCATTACTGTCTACAGCCAAGTACTTGTTTATACAACTAAAGAGGCAACTATAAGACTGAAGTACCTTGCAGCAATTGAACTCTGAACCTGACAGTTGAGAGTCCAGTGCAGCTGATTCAGTACTGATGCCATAGGTCACAAGCAACTGATTCAGTACTGATGCCATAGGTCACAAGCAGCTGATTCAGTACTGATGCCATAGGTCACAAGCAACTGATTCAGTACTGATGCCATAGGTCACAAGCAACTGATTCAGTACTGATGCCATAGGTCACAAGCAACTGATTCAGTACTGATGCCATAGGTCACAAGCAACTGATTCAGTACTGATGCCATAGGTCACAAGCAACTGATTCAGTACTGATGCCATAGGTCACAAGCAACTGATTCAGTACTGATGCCATAGGTCACAAGCAACTGATTCAGTACTGATGCCATAGGTCACAAGCAACTGATTCAGTACTGATGCCATAGGTCACAAGCAACTGATTCAGTACTGATGCCATAGGTCACAAGCAACTGATTCAGTACTGATGCCATAGGTCACAAGCAACTGATTCAGTACTGATGCCATAGGTCACAAGCAACTGATTCAGTACTGATGCCATAGGTCACAAGCAACTGATTCAGTACTGATGCCATAGGTCACAAGCAACTGATTCAGTACTGATACCATACATCACAAACACACAACAATTCTATGACAGTCATTTATATTTAATCATTACTATTTTTTTAACTTATTTATATTTTTATCAATGAAATAATATTAAAAAAAGTATTTGTATAAATATCCATACACTTGCGCATAACTGACAAATATGAGAACCTTTGTATGAATATTTATATATATTAAGATTCAGTGAAGCCAGCTCCAATAAGGACATAATTTCAGGGTTTTTTCCCACATTGGCAAAGGAGAGACACTTTATTCACTAAGTCACCATATCAATATGACATCATTGTAATAGTGAATAAACAAGTATAATGTGTAAAACCTACCTTGAAGAATTCTTTGACTGACAATGCGGGGAACTCCAAAACACCAGGATACAATGCCTTTTCAATCTCAGCCGGTCGATAAACAGAGTTATCAAATTTGAGGCAATAGACGATATGAACTCCTTTGTCTGTCTTGTTGATCTCGAGAACTTCAATGTCAACATCGACGTTGTAGAACTTGCGCCCGCTCTGTCTTAACTGTCCAATGACGTAGTACGTGAAGCCGCTTCGCTTGCTCCGATAATGCAGCAAGCAGCCATGGCAGTCTTCTTTGTCGACGTAGAATGATGGCGTCAACATCTTCGGATAGCTGAAGCGCATCGTCTCGTGAAGGTTGTCGATTCCATGCAGGAAGTCGCGGTAGTGGCGACCAGACGCGCGCATGATCCTGTCATATCCGTAGTGCGTCCAGTACTGGACGAAACACTGGCCAAAGTATTCCATGTAGCCGTCGACACTGCGGTCTTGCATGACGTGCGCGAGCGAGCCCGCTAGGTTCAACATGATGTTGTCGCTGTAGCGTCTGTGTGTCGTGAAGACAACGTTCTTGAGCCCGGCCTGTTCCAGCACCCTGTCCCAGCCCGCAGGACCGTGCAGCTGCTGTATGTAGTGCTGGATACTCTCCAGTAGCATCCCATACATGGTCCCTCCGACACACCGGCAGTCACTGTACAAGTCCGCCAACTGAAACAAACGATCAACCTTGGTATAACGCACAGGATCAACCTCGTATAGCGCACAAAATGAAGGTCAGTATACCACACAGGATCAACTGAAATGCACAGGATGAAGCAAACAGGATCAACCTCACTGAAACGCACAGGATCAACCACAATAAAACACACAGGATCAACCTGATTGAAACGCACAGGATCAATCTCACTGAAAAACACATGATCAATCTCACTGAAGTTAACAGGATCAGCCTCACTGAAACAGACACAATCAACCTCACTGCATATCACTCACATGAATGACACCACCAGCATACCAATACCACCAGAAGTAACCTCACTAATTCAGTAACATGTTAACACCACCAGAAGTAATCTCACTAACTCAGTAACCTCACTAAGTCAGTAACATCCTAATACCACCAGAAGTAGCCTAACTCAGTAACACCCTAACACAACCAGAAGTAACCTCACTAACTCAGTAACATCCTAACACCACCAGAAGTAACCTCACTAACTCAGTAACATCCCAACCCCACCAGAAGTAACCTAACTCAGTAACACCCAAACACCACCAGAAGCAACCTCACTAACTCAGTAACATCCTAACACCACCAGAAGTAACCTCACTAACTCCTAACGCAATACCAGTGTCATTTAATTCTTCCATCATTGCTGTGTGTGGTCCATTCCCGCATAGAGGCTGTTGGACAAATACTTAAAATGTGCAGTCCGTTCCACTAACTGGCTCGGTCAACAACATAGCCATTGGTCACAATCTGGTGTTAGACCATCATTTAGGAATAGTGGGCCAGAGTTAAATGGTTTCAACCTCCTGTGCACCACAGGCCCTACTGAGGGAAGAACTCATGACAAGACGGAGTCCCTAGTGCTCCATCTGTACAGAACAGTACATTTAATCAAATCATCAATAATGTACAATCAGGTAGTTATTTCCTCGAATACAACTATTTTCCTGTTAAAGAAAACATTTTCATGGCGAAAATGGTCCTTGTTACATTAAAATGGTCCTTGTAAGTGGTGTTACATTAAAATGGTCCTTGGAGGTGGTGTTACAATAAAATGGTCCTTGGAGGTGGTGTTACATTAAAATGGTCCATGGAAGTGGTGTTACAATAAAACGGTCCTTGGAAGTGGTGTTAAATTAAAATGGTCCATGGAAGTGGTGTTACACTAAAATGGTCCTTGGAAGTGGTGTTACATTAAAATGGTCCTTGGAAGTGGTGTTACATTAAAATGGTCCTTGGAAGTGGTTTTAAATAAAAAAAATTCCATGGAAGTGGTGTTACATTAAAATGGTCCTTGGAAGTGGTGTTACATTAAAACAGTCCTTTGAAGTGGTGTTACATTAAAATGGTCCTTGGAAGTGGTGTTACATTAAGACAGCCCTTGAAAATGGTCTTTGGTCCTTGGAAATGGTGTTACATTAAAATGGTCATTGGAAATGGTATTACATATACATCAAAACAGTCCTTGGAAGTTGTGTTACATTAGAACGGTCCTTAGAAGTGGTATTACATTAAGACAGTCCTTGAATGTGGTGTTACATTAAAATGATCCTTGAAAGTGGTGACAATATAAATTTGTCCCCATAAGCAGTAAATTATCCCAACTGCATATCCCACACAAGCCTCTCTACATACGCAAGGTGTGTGCTTTGCTCTAAGTCATAATAATCCAACTCAGGGCGACAGGTGACACATCACCAGATGACACATTATCATAGTACATGTCACCAGATGACACATTATCATAGTACATGTCACCAGATGACACATTATCATAGTACATGTCACCAGATGACACATTATCATAGTACATGTCACCAGATGACACATTATCATAGTACATGTCACCAGATGACACACTACCAGATGACATGTAACCAGATGATACATTATTATATAACATGTCATAAGATGACACACCACGAGACATGTCACCAGATTATATCACTATATGACATGTCACCAGATGACACATCACTATATCACATGTGTCACCAGATGATGTGTCACCAGATATATGTCAGCAAATGACAGATCACTATGACATGTCACCAGATGACATAACACTAATGTATCTCCAAATGACATCACCATATAATGTGTCACCAAGTATGTCACCATATGACATGTCTCCAGATGACACGTTGCTACATCACTAACAGATGGATGTCACCATATGACATATGCCTTATGACATGTCACCAGACAGAGACAGCCAAGCCAAGTATGTGAGACAATGAGCGTGACCAGATAGGTCAGACCTCTGTGGCATCATAGTGCGAGGCTTCCTTGCATACTTGTGTCATTAACTGACTCGGGTGAGGTGGCATGTGCACTGAGTGCTGAGGGCAAGGTTGAGGGGTTGAGTGCCGAATAGCAAACCGGTCAGGATGGAGGTCAGAATCTTTCCAACTAGTCTTGAACAACAGCTTAATAACTAACAATGTTTACCAACAATACTCAATAATAAATCTCTCATATAAGATCTGCAGAAAAACCACATCTACGCCAAGATTGAACAGGACAAAAGAACATCCAATTGTAGATTGAACAGGACAACACCCAGTTGTAGATTGAGTAGGACAATAGGACACCAAGTTGTAGATTGAGTAGGACAATAGGACACCCAGTTGTAGATTGAATAGGACAATAGGACACCCAGTTGTAGATTGAACAAGATCTTCATTATCTCCAAACTGGACATCACCCCAACTTATATAGTAATATATAAAATACTTCTATTTCACTAAAATCCTCGGGAGACCCAAGGTCAGCAGTGCACCAAAACAAAAGGGGTTAAGCATTTCATAATCAATAAGCAGTTCCAGTTGGATTGTGGATTGGTACGCTGGGGAACTATGGAGGATAAGCAAGTTTAAACAGGTGGGTTTTTAGTTTACTGCATAATGTTGTTATATTTCCTACAGACTTAACGCTAACAGGGAGTTAGTTCCACAGAGTCGGTGCAGCAACTGAAAAAGCTCTAGTTCCAACATTTGTCTAAACACTGGGAACAAAAAGGTGATTAGAATTAGACGATCGAAGCTGTCTGGTGGACTGTCTTGCAGGAGTGAGCAGTGGATGTCAATATGCTGATTGCTTGGATGAAAGTGCTTGATATGTAATTGTACAGATCTTAAAAATAATGTGATATCAGACAGGGAGCCAATGCAGTGATTTAAGATGTGGTGCTGAGTGAGAGAAATGAGGAGACCAGGTAACTACCCTGGCGAAACAATTTTGTATATGTTTCAAGATGTCCTTGAGGGCAATATTATGATAAACGGAATTGCAATAGTCAAGTCTACTGCTAACAAGTTTTGCAATAGTTTTGGCAACAGCAAAAGAGATATACCGGTGAATACGACGAAGGTCAGGAATGTGATAAAAGCAGCAATGACGAGCTTGTGAAATATGATGTCTAAAATTAAAATTGTTATCAAAGTGATTCCTAAATTCCATGCTGAGATGGCTGGTGTGAAATTCTGGCTCAGCACTCAGGTTTCAGAAAAAACAATCAAGTTTACAGAGCTGCTTTTCTTCTTCTTCCATTAAACGACCAACATCATTATGTTGATGATTCTGTCGTTCGGCGCCTCTCACATGCCGGTAATTGGTGGGTTAGAGATAGAGACCACCACTCTGAGTCCACAGCAGGCTACACATTTACCCCCTGTGTGGGATCTTTTACTTCCCCTGGCATAGACACCAGGTAGAAGGGACCAACGGCTTTTAGTGTCTCTTCCGAAAGACACGAGCAAAGTGGGGTGAACAAATTTGCCCAGGTTTTGAAACGGCAGCAGATGGTTTTGAACCCCGGTCCCTTCGACCGAAAAGTCCGACGCTCTGCCACAGGTGGTTTTGAACCCCGGTCCCCTTGACCGAAAGTCCGACGCTGTACCACTCAACCACCGCGCCCCACTCAACCACCGCTTTGGTGAATGCATGCATAGTGAATGTATGAGTTTTCACAACCTGAACGAATAATCTACTATTATTAATACTGGTGACTTGCTCCATATATAGGACAAGAGGACACCCAACTGAGATTGAAAGGGGTAAACGAGTTTAGCAGCTACCTGGAAATAAAATGCATAAATTACCAGCGTGTTGGGTCACACAAGCCTATTCACCAGTAACAAGTACATCATAATTAGAAACACCTCACCCTGCCCCACTAGGGAGTCTCATAGGGGTTGTTGAGGTGGGGCATGAAGACACCTACCTCATCATCGTCTTCTGATTCAGGACACATCTTGGTGACAATGTTACCCTGTCACTAGAGCACACATTTTATTGACAATGTTACCGTGTCACTAGAGCACACATCTTGGTGACAATGTCATTAGAGCATGCAGACATATCATATTCCAACCAGCGGGTCACTCCTCGGTCCAATGGTCAATGTTAATGGAGACCCATGATGGCCCTGCATAATTTTATGTAGTCCACTATCTCCATGATACACTCCCAGTACACCATCATAACTGCCTGATACAGCCACACGTGCAGGAGAGTAGGAGTGTATTGGCTGACTGTGCGGCAGCAGGCATCTTGCACACCACGCCACGGCAGTCACTGGATGCTTAAGTAGCAAGTGATGCCAACAAACCAGGCGGATAGGTGGGCACGGCCCACTGCTCTAAGGGAGGAGTTTCGACTAATGTAAACATTTACAAAAACTACATTACACCAGGGTCTGGAGAGTGCACCCTGTCATCTTCCATCCATTACCATTACCATCCCATTACCATCCCATACTCCCTGTCATCTTCCCCAGCCCATACTCCCTGTCATCTTCCCCAGCCCATACTCCTTGTCATCTTTCACAGCCCATACTCCCTGTCATCTTTCACAGCCCATACTCCTGTCATCTTCCCTACCCCATACTCCCTGTCATCTTCCCCAGCCCATACTCCTTATCATTTTCCCCAGCCCATACGCCTGTCATCTTCCACAGCCCATACTCTTGTCAACTTCCCCAGGCCATACTCCTCTCATCTTCCCCAGCCCATACTCCCTGTCATCTTCCCCAGCCCATACTCCTTATCATCTTCCACAGCCCATACTCCCTGTCATCTTCCCCAGCCCATACTCCCTGTCATCTTCCCCAGCCCATACTCCTGTCATCTTCCCCAGCCCATACTCCCTGTCATCTTCCCCAGCCCATACTCCTGTCATCTTCCCCAGCCCATACTCCCTGTCATCTTCCCCAGCCCATACTCCTGTCATCTTCCCCAGCCCATACTCATGTGATTTCAGACCTCACTCTCAAAGTGAATCAACTTGCATGTTGAATATTGTAAGTGTTGTGGAGACAGTGTCTGTAAAAACTTGTTAGAGGGAGAGTATCATTTGGAGGTGAATCACTAGTATTCACTTTGTGTAGATAATCTAACCTCTGGGCAGCCCACAGTGTATGGTGGAAAGGGAATGACTACCTATTGGTATGGGACTATACCAGCAGATAGGTGCAAAAAGGTCATGTTGTTATCCAGAAATGCGGCTGCATACAATTCATTATTTTGTGTCATCATAATTACATCGGAACAATTAGTTACTCCCAACAGATATGATGGGCATCCGGGCCAGAGACAGGTTAGTACCAGGCAGCCTGTTATCTACAACAATGCACATTCCGGTTCATGCTTGTGAACCCAAAAACAATTAAGGCTGGTATGCATTTTGTTTTTATGCCAATTTACCACCTTTGCCAAGGTCAATCAGCCAAACATCACATCAATAATGTTATATGTTGCACCAGCTGTGTGGCTGACTGCACCGCTACTGCAGCTGTGTGGCTGGCTGCACCGCTACTGCAGCTGTGTGGCTGGCTGCACCGCTACTGCAGCTGAGTGGCTGGCTGCACCGCTACTGCAGCTGTGTGGCTGGCTGCACCGCTACTGCAGCTGTGTGGCTGGCTGCACCGCTACTGTAGCTGTGTGGCTGGCTGCACCGCTACTGTAGCTGTGTGGCTGGCTGCACCGCTACTGTAGCTGTGTGGCTGGCTGCACCGCTACTGTAGCTGTGTGGCTGGCTGCACCGCTACTGCAGCTGTGTGGCTGGCTGCACCGCTACTGCAGCTGTGTGGCTGGCTGCACCGCTACTGTAGCTGTGTGGCTGGCTGCACCGCTACTGCAGCTGTGTGGCTGGCTGCACCGCTACTGCAGCTGTGTGGCTGGCTGCACCGCTACTGCAGCTGTGTGGCTGGCTGCACCGCTACTGCAGCTGTGTGGCTGGCTGCACCGCTACTGCAGCTGTGTGGCTGGCTGCACCGCTACTGCAGCTGTGTGGCTGACTGCACTGCTACTGTAGCTGTGTGGCTGGCTGCACCACTACTGCAGCTGTGTGGCTGACTGCACCGCTACTGTAGCTGTGTGGCTGGCTGCACCACTACTGCAGCTGTGTGGCTGACTGCACTGCTACTGTAGCTGTGTGACTGGCTGCACCGCTACTGTAGCTGTGTGGCTGGCTGCATTGCTACTGTAGCTGTGTGGTTGGCTGCACCGCTACAGTAGCTATGTGGCTGACTGCACTGCTACTGTAGCTGTGTGGCTGGCTGCACCGCTACTGCAGCTGTGTGGCTGACTGCACTGCTACTGTAGCTGTGTGACTGGCTGCACCACTACTGCAGCTGTGTGGCTGACTGCACTGCTACTGTAGCTGTGTGACTGGCTGCACCGCTACTGTAGCTGTGTGGCTGGCTGCATTGCTACTGTAGCTGTGTGGTTGGCTGCACCACTACAGTAGCTATGTGGCTGGCTGCACCACTACAGTAGCTGTGTGGTTGGCTGCACCGCTACTGTAGCTACGTCAAAATCCTAGACGTGGCTGCAAGTTGTCTAAGGAGGGTGGGCAGTAAATAAAAAAATTGGTGGGAGGTGGGATTTTGAGATGGGAGGTAGGGTTTTCAACATACATTATATAGAATTTATATTTGTGATTTGTCTATTTAGGCAGTATTTTTATTTGCTATTGTTATTCTAAAATGATATGCTTTTGGTTTTACGGGTGGTGGTCTCTAAACACTGGTGGGAGGTTGGTCCCTAAGACAGGCGGGGGGGGGGAGTGTCACAGACTGGAAGCTATAGGGGCATCATATTGAATGGGGTAACTGAGACATCAGAGAAAACATGTGTGGTCTCTTCCAGACAACGTCATATAATCTATCCAGGTGTCATTGTAACCTTCCTGTGTCAATCTTAATCAGCCTGTGACATTAACTTCAACACCTGTTGCTGTCCTTCTGTCCTGGTCTGTCACCAGAAGCCAGGACACCACCCACCTGGACACAGCCCCCCCCCCACAGCTGGGGTTGGGCCACCCAGGGGTTTCAACATGCCCCAACACATGTCCTATCACATACCTAACAATACTCTAACACATGTCCTAACACAAAACCTAACAAATGCCCTAACAGAGACAGGACATTACCCCCCATCGGGACATTAGCCCCTCTGGACAATACCCCCTGCACCACGCTAGGACAATACCCTCCCCATAAGGAACTGAACAATCATAACAATCTATTTGTATGTGCTTGTTTGTATGATTAGTTGGTGTTAGACGGCTATGGCTTAGTAATAGTGATGTTGTTTTTAGCATTATGGTTTAGTTTTAATGGTTATGGCTTAGTACTATAGATTAGTTTTAGAAGAATTAGTGTTAATGATTTTAGTGTTCAGATATTTTAGTACCAGCATATTTGAGGATTAGCTTTAAGGGATACCTTTAAGGGATAACTTTAAGGGATACCTTTAAGGGATACCTTTAAGGGATACCTTTAAGGGATACCTTTAAGGGATACCTTTAAGGGATACCTTTAAGGGATACCTTTAAGGGATACCTTTGTTAGATTTAGGGTTTCTTTGTTAGGGATTTATTACTACGGTTCAGATTAGGGGGTTAGGGGCACAGGGTGTCTTTGGGTAGGGTTTGTTCCATTTTACCACAAATGTTATTTTACTGTTTTTCAAAGTTCATTTAAGGCATTTACACTGCAGGAATAATGCATGTGTTACTTCCTAGAACAATACCCCTGGGGGATATTGTTGGGGGATGGCTGGGGGTAATGTCCAGGAAATGTCTGGAGGGGGGTAATGTCCAGGATGGCAATATCCTAGAATCACTCTAACACATGCCCTGACATATGCCCTCCAGGATTAGCCACTGTTTTTTTCCTCACACTGCTTACAGCTGGTGGGGTAAGCATTGATCTACCCCAGCAGTCAACCCCAACAGAAATAGAACAGAAGATATAAATAGAATTAACACTTGAAACATACATGTTGCCTTCATTAACTCGGGCTCTCGTTAATGGAACGTTTTAACCACTGGGGGCAACGTCTGGGGTAAACCACAAGTTTAATACCTCCATATAAACCACAAGTATGATACCTCAATGTAAACCACAAATACGATACCTCTATGTAAACCACAAGTATGATACTTCTATGTAAACCACAAATATGATACCTTTATGTAAACCACAAATACGATAGCTCTATGTAAACCACAAATATGATACGTCTATGTAAACCACAAATATGATACCTCTATGTAAACCACAAATATGATACCTCCACGTAAACCACAAATACGTTACCTCTATGTAAACCACAAGTATGATACTTCCATGTAAACCACAAATATGATACCTTTATGTAAACCACAAGTATGATACCTCTATGTAAACCACAAGTATGATACTTCCATGTAAACCACAACTATGATACCTTTGTGTAAACAAGTATGATAGTTTCATGTAAACCACAAGTATGATACTTCCATGTAAACCACAAATATGATACCTTTATGTAAACCACAAGTATGATACCTCTATGTAAACCACAAGTATGATACTTCCATGTAAACCACAAATATGATACCTTTATGTAAACCACAAGTATGATACCTCTATGTAAACCACAAGTATGATACTTCCATGTAAACCACAACTATGATACCTTTGTGTAAACAAGTATGATAGTTTCATGTAAACCACGAGTATGATACTTCTATGTAAACCACAAATATGATACCTTTATGTAAACCACAAATACGATAGCTCTATGTAAACCACAAGTATGATACCTCTATGTAAACCACAAATATGATACGTCTATGTAAACCACAAATATGATACCTCTATGTAAACCACAAATATGATACCTCCACGTAAACCACAAATACGTTACCTCTATGTAAACCACAAGTATGATATTTCCATGTAAACCACAAATATGATACCTTTATGTAAACCACAAGTATGATACCTCTATGTAAACCACAAGTATGATACTTCCATGTAAACCACAACTATGATACCTTTGTGTAAACAAGTATGATAGTTTCATGTAAACCACAAGTATGATACCTCCATGTAAACCAAAAAATACGATACTTCCATGTAAAATACAAGTTTGATACCTCCATGTAAACCACAAGTGTGATACCTCCATGTAAACCACAAGTATGATACTTTCGTGTAAACTACAAATATGATACCTCCATGTAAACCACAAATACGATACTTCCATGTAAACCACAAGTATAATACCTCCATGTAAACCACAAGTATGATACTTCCATGTAAACCACAAGTATGATACTTCCATGTAAACCACAAGTATGATACCTCCATGTAAACCACAAGTATGGTACTTCCACGTAAACCACAAGTATAATACCTCCATGTAAACCACAAGTATGATACTTCCATGTAAACCACAAGTATGGTACTTCCACGTAAACCACAAGTATGATACCTCCTTGCAAACCACAAGTTATTAAAACTATAGACTATATTATAGTACTTCGATTACGTGACTTGCTAGATTGCAGCATATAAGTGGTTCTTTTAATGGTTGTGATAATATATTTTGTTTTTACAATAGTGTAATATGTAAATTTAAATACTGGGTCAAAAAATAATATGCAAATGTTTGAAAAATTTGTTTAATTAAGTAAGAAAGCAAAAAGTAAAAACATGAAGACAGCTATATCACCCTTTGTTATTTTCACTAAATTTCTCATGTTTAATGTTTATTCATTTATGTAGCACCAAATCTATACAACGAAATTCGTCGGTACTGTACAAGTAATAATAAAAAAATTTATAATAATAAAAAAATAATATTACATGAAACAATTATGGTGATAGGATAAAAAATTTACATGTATAAAATGTAGACAATTATATCATATGGTGTAATAAAAAATTTAATATTACATAAACAATATTAATGATATTGATTATTATTATGATTCAATATAAAATCCAGACAATTATGTCAGACGGTGCTGTATACTAATATAAAAAAGATAAAGATGTATGAAAAAAGTACTGAATGTCTGCTACTTAATGATGTTAGAAAATGCAGGCAGTTTAGTCAAATATCTAATTATGAAAACTATATTAACCATAATATTTCCATCCTTCTGTAGTCTTCTTGTTTTCAAGCATGACATGCATCATCTCATAATGCATATTTTTAAGATAACAAAAACACTGAGAAACCTGCACCAAACTGCAGTGAGCTATTTTGGCAACATAATATCTTTTTTATGCATTTCTGATGAACACTTATTCCAATTTTAGATCTCACAGTGATGTCAGTTCTCGTTACTGTTCAATCAACAACCGGGAGATGTTCTGTGGATATTAACCAGACTTAGTGTTGACAAATGACATTGCAGGCTTTTTGCAGGTCCTGATTAGTAATGGACAGGCATCAGTGGTGAGCCACACCCATGTCAATCACTCCTGTCAATCAATGTCACATTCATGATCATGTTACTTCTCACTCATTACTGGGCATGCTTCTTCGCAATCTCCAGATGACTAGGAATGGGGTTAAATCTCTGATGACTAGGAATGGGGTTAAATCTCTGATGACTAGGAAAGGGGTTAAAAGGAAGGATTTGACAGGGACATAGCCAGAAATAACTCCACGTGCACCGCACCAACCCGCCTCAGTGCAGCACTTAAACTTTGTCCATGAGTTAAGTGGACGCGTACGTGCTGCCAGTGGTGTACCGGGCGCACGTGAGACGTCCCTCCTGTCCCACGATGCACCTGGCTACACGCAATTAACAGGTATCAAATTAATTCACACATGTTCAACATTGCAGGCAAACTGGCATTTGCTCCGCGGTGCCAACCCAAGGTCATGAGGTGGCGTACTCCCAAAACCTTATGTCTTAATAAGTTGATAATTTTCACATTTGGAAATTGAAACATTAATTAAATTGGTTGATACAGGCCAGTGGTACTTGGCTTTAAAAATAAATGGTTAGCAAACTCATGGAATGAGATTATAGGTTGTGGCAAACATATAAACCTAACACACCTTCTCCCTGACTGACAGACTGTGCACCTGAAGGCATGCATCAACATAGCTTCATTCTCAATAGACTGAGAGTCACCTCTCTCTTTCTCGTTTACATTTGTCTTGTCTCTCCTGCATCTGTCTTCCTATCTATCCACTATCTTCCACTTCTATCTCTTTTCCCATTGCTTTCTGCCACTCTCTCTTTCCCTTCCCAATTAACCTTCCCCTCTTCCTCCCCCTCTCCTTTCTCTCAGCCATCCCTATTTCCACCATCCCGTTCCTTTTTCTCCCAACCCTTCCCTCCTCTGTCACTTTGTTCTGTTTCTCAAACAATCCCTCACTTTGTTAGCCTCACTTGTGGTCAAGGTTTCACTTTCAACAAACAATAACCTTGCATTGTGATTTATACAATACTCCTTTGTGATGTCATCATTGTGAATGATACAATAATCCTTAGTGATGTCATCAATGTGATACAGTAATTACATTATTACAAACATTATAATATAATAAGTTACTGCAATAAGGTCATCTGATACTAGCCAAGTTCTTGCTAAATTCATCACGTCTAGAACAATTACTTTTAATATATTTCAAGGAACTAACATCTAAAACAATCAGCATTGCATACATTGTTTTAAAACAAGATTAACAAGATTGCCGTCCAAGGCAACACGTTGCAGATGGCAAATGGAAAAGGAAGCCATTGGCTTTTCGAGAGTCCAACAATGCCCTTATCAGATATCTGTCAATTTTATTTTTAAACATATTGACACTGTTAGAATTTAGACAATCAGTAGATAATTGATTCCATTCATTCATTGTCTGCCATGAGAAAGAATACTATCTTATATCCAATATACATGTCTTTTATCTTTTAATTACTTTTTTACTTTACTTTTTCTCAAATTCAGGCAACTACTGTAAAAAGAAGTCTTCTCCAGTCTAAATATGAAATCGTTCATACTATGCATAAACACATTATTAAAATTGCAAAATAGAATGCCAACTTGACACATAATCTGACATTACAGAAGTTGAATCCTGGACTTTCCAATGATAAACCTCTATCGTTTCCTGAACAAACTTTAATTACTTTATACAGACCCTATGACAATCTTGACTAAACATGTCATGCATACCATGGTAGTTATACTTGAAAACCATAACATTTAACTAAAACTGTAATAACAAACTAGTTTTAATCTAGTCTCATAAAATAATTTTACAGGTCAAAAATGAATAAACGCCAAATATTTGCAGTTAGTACCACCTGATGCCACCAGGGCACCTAGTAATCTCCAAGGTGACATAAAAAATACTGCGCCAAACATACTTCACTGAATACCTTACATACCTGGTATTGTCCAGGCATTTCTCATACGATTATCACAATTTCCCTTCAACCGTCGCAAAACAATGGATCTGTACGACGGTGCTGGAAAGAACATGTGGCGTGCTACTGTTATATAACGTGCTGAAACAAGTTCTGTTCCACCCCCTGTGGCTCTCGCACCTGCCGTTGTTTATGCATTGTCGTCTGTTATTACTATCTTCAGGTGATACTGTGTACCTTGTACATATGTTCTATTTGTTCTCATGCCACATGTGTGAATCACATTTAAAAATAACACCAACATATTTACTTTTGCTGTTATTATGAAATAGCTACATATGCATCCGCTACAACAAATGTTAATGTTTATATACAGCATTCACTAAGACAAATTACATTATAAAAAGACTACATTTCAGCTACAATATATATCTAACATTTTGGTGGATATATATTGTTTTTATTATACATCATGAAAAATATGTCCAAATAATAAAAACTGATAATCAATAAATCATAAAAATTTATAATCAATAAATAAAAATGGCCAAAAAAGAAGCAATGCTGATATACTAACACCTCATTATATATATATTTGCAAGAAGTGTATATATTTTGTAATGTCTGCATACGTGCCAATGAACACAAACTTTGTGTAAAATCATGCAAAAAGAAACATTTTCCAGACATCATTTTGCATTAATATCTTGTTATATCTAAGGCCCTACCAAAATGCCTTTTCCTTAGTTTTTCATGTTTATGAATTGTAAAAGATTTTGAATGTTCATGGTTCGTACTTATTCGATTTTAATGTATATATTTTGCATGTGAATGTACAAACTTGTTATGTAAGATATTTCGTTAGGTTGAAGGTCATGCATAAGTTCTACCTGGAAGATAAATTTATAATTATTACCAATCTTAGAAAGTAGCTGATATTTCCATGAATCTGTACAAAATTATACGTTATGAAAAAATAAAAAAAAACAAAGTATCTATAATGGAGTTACATAATCACTGATTGCAGCATAAAAGAAAAGGTATCTTACATAGCGTATGTCCTTAAGATTGACCAAGCAAAGGCAGCTTCTATGACTTATTGCCAAGTAGTCATTCCTACATGAGGGTGAACTGGGACATCCTGGACTGAACAAACCCAACAAGACTTTGACCACAGCAAGACTGACTCTCAGTCCTGACTGAAACACTAACTGACTTCTCACTCACACAAACATCATGCAGCAAGAGAACTCTCAAATTGTTACCTCTTCGTTGTCTGCCATGGTCCCAGGATAGAAGCGGTCACTCGAAGTATAGATCACCTAACTCGGATTTCCGGTCAGCCCATGTCCTCCCCATGGGCAGCTCAGTAAAGTGACCAGTCACTACATTGGCACCATCACAACTAGTCCGCACACATGCCTACGTGCTCCTTGTAATACTCCATCTTCATATCCACATGTAATGATTACCGCCGACTCGACAAATATTAACACAATAACCCAAGGTAAAAACTTTGTCGTTTCTTGCCGTGTAACCTGTACAGGTGGTTGAGACTGGGGGTGTTTTCTCGGAGTTCTACGAGTGTTGTCCAGGTCGATGCTGGCGGTGCCAACAGCACAGCTGCCACCCAGCTCTACATAACACCTTCAAGTTGCCAAGTGCCCTAGGCCGGCGCTGCAAGTCTGGTGCAAGTGCGAACGCAAACCTTTTGTTTCTCCAACCTGCCAAGGGTGAGGGTCTCAATCACAGGCCGAGTCCACAACTATGTGCAAAAAAGCAATCTTTCTGCTGTAAGCTATAAATGCCAAACAGTTTTCCCTTTGATATGCTAAAAGCTGGTGCAGAAGTAAATTCTTTGACACTGTTTTCTTCTTTTTCAGAAATCATCGGTTTTGTTGACTGGACTGAGCAGCTACGGTGAATGTGCCATCAGACGCTTGCGGTCACCAAGTGTCAAACAGCAACTTGATCAGTTACATATAACGAGCCACCGCTGTTTCTGCTAACAATCTACATATTAATTATGAGGCATACAAACTACTAATCAAGTCAACCAATAAACCCTAGATGTCCAGTGAAACGTGATTCTTGGGAATTATATACAGTGTACATGCAAAACACACAACTCACGACACGTATACCCTATTTGTTGATAAACGCCATTTATCTAGGACTATATAAATGCTACTTATATAAAAGAACCACCTTGACCCAGCAAACACGTGTAATGAACATGTGGCTTTATATTACACATGTGAGCTTTGATTCCTATTGATCTGGCATATAAATAGAAGAAATTATTAATAATGCTACTGATTTGATTATAGGGAGGGTAGTCATACAAAATTAATTTGTAGTCTACAAGCACTGGACTGGTTTAGACAATGCATGTGTGACCCTATCCAAAATAGGCTCAGTGCCAGAGCAGTGACCATCATACAATTCAATAATACATTACATGTTTATTTTGACCGATCATTATTCATAGTAAATGTGATTAACGAGGTGACTAGTCTGTCCTTCCATTCATGCTTCACCAACATGTACTGGCAGCCAGGGTTGTAATGAATTACAATTACTGCGTAACTGATTTGTAACTGAGTTTTTATAAGGCTGTGTAACTGCAACTGACTATAGGATTTGAACCCAGCCCTCGCTGTGAGAATGCATGAATTCACCTAAACCTCTAATCTAAACCAGCAGTAATGGTACATGTAATCTTCCTTTATTAAACAATGAACTATTATAATAAACACTTAATCAATTATGTACCATTGTAATTGATATTTTAAAGCTACATAATTGTAACTGAATTTTTGGAAATGTTGCAATTAGAATTGAGTTTTTATGATGATGTATAACTGTAACTGATAATGACAAGTATAATTGACAATAGTAACTGACAACTGTAATTGACAACTGTAATTGAACCAAACTCCAGTCTAAGTCTTCCTTGATTGATCCTCACACTTCCCAGTGCTTGAAGAGCTTCCCATGTAATCTCATGATGAAGGCACCTGGGGTTGATTAAGGGTCGTCACATAACTTCAAAAACCTTATAGTGTTTGGCATTGCTTCAGACCACCAACCACCCCAATACCTGGGGTGGGATATAAGATTATGCAAATATTGCCAATAAAAAAGCACAGCCAATCACCATTTTGTCCTGCGAAATGTAGTGGCGACCAAACCACCCATCAATATGTAAAAATGTTTTTTTGGACTTTGATAACGTAAGTGACTGCCCCTTGCTACACCTGTAAGTAGATAAGGCTCCACGTGGCTATGCCATGCCAGGCAAATTGCCCCTCCACCTAATCAAACACCCAACACAAGGATTCTTTAATTCCAAAATCATTACAAAAACCTAACATGTTAATCAAATGAAGAACTTGACTAACACTAAATTATACACCTAAATTTTATTATTACATTAACTACCTAGAATGCATGCACACACACAAATTCTGCATTAGCCACAGGTGCCAACACTGCACACCTGTAAGACTGGTAACATAAATCTGTAAGACCTGCAAACGAACCCCTTTGATTATCTAAGTCCACTGGTTTGATGGGTTGTCTGATTGATGTGCATACTCAAAACGAGTTTGCAATGCAAACTGAGATATATCAATTGGATCACATAAGACTTTGGCACAGCTGACCGCACAAAGCTGACCTCACACAGCTGACCGCACACAGCTCTTCGGACATGTTCTGAACTGATGATTTGTTATTTACAAATTTGGGCCGTATTCCGTGACACAAAAAGCCTTGTTAAAAACACACAACGCCATAAGAAATGTCCCCTACACCTGTAAGGTAGGCACACATTGCTAAACCTTTGTTGCAAGTGGGACGTCTGTCCACCTTGCACATTACACAGCATTTGTTGCTGCTTCAAATCAACTCAATAACTGTTGCTCCGACCAAATCAACACACGACTCAAGTTTATCGAGTTGAGGACCAGCGTACACTGTACAGCTGATCTAGTTTATGCTAAATAAATACACAACTCACAACAAAAGTTTAGCAATGTACAAAAGTTTAGCAATGTACAAAGTTTAGCATAAAACCATCAAATTGTTGATGGGTAAACTGTAATCTAGTATTGTATTTAGTTACGATATGTACTGTGACCAAATGTTGCAGGCTGCATTATATCGACGAAATGTCTTGAGACGAAATGTCTAACTTAATGTTTTAATGACTGATCATACCACATTTCATATGCGTTATCCGAATCATTACATATAAATTTTCTCACCTGTTTTTCAGCGTTGATCTGCATTGTTTAACTCTCGCGTCGTTTATTGATGTTCCCTGGCAGATCGCAGGCAAAGTTATGCGAGAACAAATGTTGATGGATCGGATAGGATTGGCTGTCAACAGGTCCTTGGGTACAGCAGCACCAGACGTACTTGTATAACTATCTCTCGGCCTTACATCAGGTGCCAAGGTGACATTAGACTCAGTATCTTTGATCTATAAAGACCAGTTTGTGTTACGTTAACAGAAAATCAATCAGAGAGCAGAACTGGACGAACAAAGGAAAGAAAAGAAGAAAGAAAAATAAATGCTTCAAAACATCAAAGGATCTTCATTAGCCTTGTCACTTATTTAGCTAGCCTATTATTTCTTTGCCTTCATTGATTGTTCATGCGCGACCATATTGATCTTCAAAGTTGAAGGAATTGCTGTAATGTGAAGAAGTAGAAATGCATCTGTGCTGCTTACACAAGCAAACTTACAGATTTTATCTGTACTGTATTGTAGTGTTTTGGCACTACTACGTGGTATTGCTTTAACACTGGTCCACTCAGTGTACAGGGCCAAATAAGTGACTTTGAATAGGCTAGGGGGCACGCACACGCGCACACACGCACACATGCATTATTCTCGTGGTATCTGTCACAATGCAATTATATACCTTGTGTCTAGCAGTTGTATTGATCACTGTTGTAAATAGCACGTCCACGAATATGAGATATTATTATCATCAAACATCAACATCTGATTTGTTGGACTATTCAAAAACACATATTATTCATGTTGCCTGTTCTTGGCATGGCACTGATGCCATATTGACCCGTGTGACACTGGTGCCTGGTGCTGCTGCTGTGCCACCAGGTGGCTACAGACTTGTTCCTGTGAGCCACAGCTCACTTCGGTGTAGTGCAGTTCTTCATATGGCACATTCATCTCGGCCATAAGGTGTTGGAACTGCCAGTAGTTGACAGCGAGAGTGAACACAGTCTTGAAGGTGACGCCTATTACGTTCTGCATTTCCATAGACTTACCTCACAGGCTTTCCTGTAGGATGGCGCAGTGGGTTCAGAAGTCCTTGCAGTCTCGAACGTTGTCCATCAGCGCAAAACTGCGTTCGCCATTTAACTGGCAGGCAACGAATGTTATTCAAAACAACACACGTTATCACTCAAGCACAAATAAGGTAGTAGGGTAACTTGGGGCAACATGGCCCCTGGAAGTAAGATGCCATTCCCCTATAACATACACAAAATATATAACTCTGAACATTCCCAAATCTGGTGCAAAATGAAGCTAATTCTATCTGATACCCATCCTGAAAGTTCAGCAACTCAAGACAGACGTAATTAAATAAGTGCGTTTTTAAACTTGTATATGCGCTACTTTATGCACTGATCTCATATTTTGCCAATAGTAAAATTGTGAAACTCATGGTGTGAATCATTGACTTAACTGGTGACGTGATAATATTATTAATCAGTTGACAGATCGAACAATACAAAATGGATATGTTGTGTTTTGTATACATCATGTTAAGACACATGTGTCTGTGGGGCAAGACAGCCCCCATGCATGTGGGGTAAGACGTTCCCTATGTCTTATCCCACATGCACATGGTCACAATGTATCAAATGTATTACACATGACCAATTATGATTAATACATTGAATATAATATGAACATTGCACAATTTACGTTCTGTTAGCCCGTAGGCTGTAATTATGATGGAATATTACTAAACCAATATTAAATTATGTATGGACTGCAAGGTATGTATTATATGTTAACTCCCATTTAAATTTAACAACCATGTAATAACCACGGGGAGGGGGTCATAGACCGTGCTGCCCCAGTCAGAGGACTGTTTTGCCCCAGGGATGGGGCAAGATGGCTTTTTTGGGTACTCTTACTATTTATCAAATGCAACTCAGCTAGGTTGTTTATTTACTGAAAATAGTTTTCCAATGGACAACACACATATCTGACTATGATGTGAACACATATATGCACAATATCGTTGTCAATCTGTGGGCTACACGGGCCAGTTTGCCTGCGGGCCGCAGGTTGCCAACCCCAGATGTAGTGCATTGGTACTACTACATGGTGGTGCTTTGGCACTATTGTAGGACAGTGCATTGATACTACTACATGGTGGTGCTTTGGCACTATTGTAGGACAGTGCATTGGCACAGTGTAGTATTTCAGTACTACTATACATCAGACCTTTAGTTTAGTAGCATATATCTCTGTTATGTTAATATGTCTGCTATTATGAGTTCATTGTGTGCAATAATTGTGCTATTTATTCAGTCCCTGAGATTGAGCCTGGGGAATTATGTTTGAGGGGATTGTGTTGGGGGGGGGGGGTGGGGGGTGTTTTGTGTCTGGGGGATTTTGTCCTATAGGACCAAAGAAACATCAGTGATTAGTGGCTTTCTAATAGCATTGCAAATCAACTGTGAACTACCTAAGATTTGTCCAGACTAGAGAAAAGGAACATTATTTGCCAGGAATGGGCCATTGCTACGTGACACCCATGTCGCAGGTATGTGAGGCGGGTCACCTGGATAAAATGGAGGGATTCAATGTCATGCAAAATATCCTCTTTCAGTATGATACAAGAACTGATTTATGCATCAAATTGAAATAGAAATGAATTTGTTCATCCCTCAATGCATGTAATTTGTTAATCCCTCAATGCATGTAATTTGTTCATCCCTCAATGCATGTAATTTGTTCATCCCTCAATGCATGTAATTTAGCTTGCTTAGTTGAATGTTGCAGGATGATGTGTGAAAATGACTGTTACGAGGGTCATACGAGGTCATCACTTTTCATTTCTGTTATAAAATAATGTACTGCTACTAATGTAAGATCCAAACGCCTGCTATAAAAACAAATACCTTCACTGTTGCTAATACTTCTACTGCTACCAATACTTCTACTGCTACCAATACTTTCACTGCTGCCAATGCTTCCACTGCCAATACTTTCACTGCTGCCAATACTTCCACTGCAGCTAATAATGTCACTGCTGCTAATACTTACACTGCTTCTAATACTTTCATTGCTGCTAATAATGTCACTGCTGCAACTACTTCCACTGCTGCTAATACTTTCACTGCTGCTAATAGTGTCACTGCTTCTAATACTTCCACAGCTTCTAATACTTTCACTGCTTCTAATACTTTCATTGCTGCTAATAATGTCACTGCTGCAACTACTTCCACTGCTGCTAATACTTTCACTGCTGCTAATAGTGTCACTGCTTCTAATACTTCCACAGCTTCTAATACTTACACTGCTTCTAATACTTTCATTGCTGCTAATAATGTCACTGCTGCCACTACTTCCACTGCTGCTAATACTTTCACTGCTGCTAATAGTGTCACTGCTTCTAATACTTCCACAGCTTCTAATACTTTCACTGCTGCCAATACTTCCACTCCTACTAATACTTTCACTGCTGCCAATACTTCCACTCCTGCTAATACTTTCACTGCTGCCAATACTTCCACTCCTGCTAATACTTTCACTGCTGTCAATACTTCCACTCCTGCTAATACTTTCACTGCTGCCAATACTTCCACTCCTGCTAATACTTTCACTGCTGTCAATAATTCCACTCCTGCTAATACTTTCACTGCTGCCAATACTTCCACTCCTGCTAATACTTTCACTGCTGTCAATAATTCCACTCCTGCTAATACTTTCACTGCTGTCAATACTTCCACTCCTGCTAATACTTTCACTGCTGTCAATAATTCCACTCCTGCTAATACTTTCACTGCTGCCAATACTTCCACTCCTGCTAATACTTTCACTGCTGCCAATACTTTCACTCCTGCTAATACTTTCACTGCTGTCAATACTTCCACTGCCAATACTTTCACTGCTGCTAATAATGTCACTGCTGTCAATACTTCCACTCCTGCTAATACTTTCACTGCTGTCAATAATTCCACTCCTGCTAATACTTTCACTGCTGCCAATACTTCCACTCCTGCTAATACTTTCACTGCTGCCAATACTTCCACTCCTGCTAATACTTTCACTGCTGTCAATAATTCCACTCCTGCTAATACTTTCACTGCTGCCAATACTTCCACTCCTGCTAATACTTTCACTGCTCCCAATACTTTCTCTCCTGCTAATATTTTCACTGCTTCTAATACTTCCACTGCTGCTAATAATGCCACTGCTGCCAATACTTCCACTGTTGCTAATACTTTCACTCCTGCAAATACTTTCACTGCTGTCAATACTTCCACTTCCAATACTTTCACTGCTGCTAATAATGTCAATGCTTCTAATACTTCTACTGCTTCTAATACTTTCACTGCTGCTAATAATGCCACTGCTATTAATATTGTTCCAATGTTCCCACTGCTGCTAATACTTTCACTGCTATTAATATTGTTCCAATGTTCCCACTGCTGCTAATACTTTCACTGCTATTAATATTGTTACTGCTTCTAATACTTCCACTGCTTCTAATACTTTCACTGCTGCTAATAATGCCACTGCTGCCAATACTTCCACTCCTGCTAATACTTTCACTGCCGTCAATACTTCAACTGCCAACACTTTCACTGCTGCTAATACTTCCACTGCTGCCAATATTTTCACTGCTGCTAATAATGTCACTGCTTCTAATACTTTCACTGCTGCCACTGCTGCCAATGCTCCCACTGCTGCTAATACTTTCACTGCTGCTAATACTATCACTGTCATCATACAGGAGTCTATTCTTTGGCTCAGTTCAGTTAGATTCTGCCTGCAGTTCCTGATGTATGAGGCACACAGACATTTGGCTCCTGAGACTGTCATTATTAATACTACAAAGTGCAGTTGACATGTCTTCATCACCTTGTTTTGTAGTTCTGAAGGTCACCTCCAAATGTGTCAGGGAATATATAGATGTACATCTATATATGTGTGTTAATGTGCTAAGTTAATTACTCATATCACTAGGACAGTTGACTGTTGTGCTCAATCACAATTTCATTGCTTCATTAGTTGGTGCCAGCCAGCCAGCCAGCCAGCCAGCCAGCCAGACAGCCAGCCAGCCAGCCAGCCAGCCAGCCAGCCAGACAGCCAGCCAGCCAGCCAGCTAGCCTACCAGCCAGCCAGCAAGCCAGCCAGCCAGCCAGCAAACAAACAAACAAATAAACAAACAAACCATCCATCCAAAATACTATATGGTTTACTTTTGCATTCGGTCATATACTCTGTTCAGTGAATGAACAATATGAACAAATGTGTCGCATTGGTTA
Source organism: Lamellibrachia columna (assembly GCA_963662155.1). Classification (NCBI taxonomy): domain Eukaryota; kingdom Metazoa; phylum Annelida; class Polychaeta; order Sabellida; family Siboglinidae; genus Lamellibrachia; species Lamellibrachia columna. Next base: position 5,780,702 of record OY759271.1, on the reverse strand, counting down.
GGACCATACGGCACGTGGTAGAGTTATGGGTATCATGTTAAAAGTATTTTTAGATATATAATTTACAAATTGTTTAACACAAAAAATTAGTAAATTGTTTTTCCTTCAAAAATGGTAAAAATCCACACCTGCGAGTGTCTTTGGCTTTTTCCTCACATCATACGTTACACCACAAATGTCCTGGATACACTTATTGAGCTAATGTCCTGGATACACTTATTGAGCCAATGTCCTGGATACACTTATTGAGCCAAAGTCCTGGTTACACTTGCTGAGCCAATGTCCTGGGTAGTAGTACAGTAAAATAGTAATGCTAAAAATCACCATCACCAGTGGGGCCAAAGCACCATTTTGAAACAGTGCCAAAGCAAGACCATCTAGTGCATTACTAACCAAATGACACGCTATGCCACCATCCACTCAGATATAATCAAAGTCATTATTTATGATAAACCACACAAATGTCTCTTGACATACCTGCAATGTTACACCCTCGGCCATCATGACCACATTGTCAGAAACGCGGGTCACAATGACCAGAGCTCACAGCATCACCGTCAAACTCACTTCAGATATCAATAATAATCATAATTGGTTTGCGTGAAAAATTGCGACCATCGATGATTAAGTTAAATGAAGTGAGACCGTGTACCATTATGGCTGAAAACACTGATTAAAGACTCAGCAAAACAGAGAATGCTATCAGTACCAACCAAGGACGACACGCAACACCTGACTTTTGTGAATTATAATAATAAGAAAAACCATCATCAGAAACTCTTCATACAGCGTATTTACTGGTCAGAGACTGTGTGACCACCCACCCGCCCGTACGCCCGCCCGTCCGTCCGTCCGTCCACCCACCCACCCACCCAACCACCCACCCAACCACCCACTCCTGCTAATACTTTCACTGCTGTCAATACTTCCACTCCTGCTAATACTTTCACTGCTGCCAATACTTCCACTCCTGTTAATACTTTCACTGCTGTCAATACTTCCACTGCCAATACTTTCACTGCTGCTAATAATGTCTGAGGCTAATAATGCCACTGCTGCCAATACTTCCACTCCTGCTAATACTTTCACTGCTGCCAATAGTTTCACTCCTACTAATACTTTCACTGCTGTCAATACTTCCACTGCCAATACTTTCACTGCTGCTAATAATGTCACTGCTTCCAATACTTCCACTGCTTCTAATACTTTCACTATTGCTAATAATGCCACTGCTGCCAATACTTCCACAGTTATTAATACTTTCAGTGTTGCCAATACTTTCACTGCCAATACTTTCACTGCTGCTAATACTTCCACTGCTGCCAATACTTCCACTCCTGCTAATACTTTCACTGCTGTCAATACTTCCACTGCCAATACTTTCACAGATCCACTACTTTTGTATTCGGTCATATACTCTGTTCCATGAGTGAACAATATGAACAAATGTGTTGCATTGGTTTGGACCATAAGGCACATGATATAGTTATGGGTATCATGTTAAAAGTACTTTTTAGATATATGATTTACAAATTGTTTAACACAAAACATTAGTAAATTGTTTTCCTTCAAAAATGGTAAAAATCCACACCTGCGAGTGTCTTTGGTTTTTTCTCACATCATACGTTACACCACAAATGTCCTGGATACACTTATTGAGCTAATGTCCTGGATACACTTATTGAGCCAATGTCCTGGATACACTTACTGAGCCAATGTCTTAGACACACTTATTGAACCAATGTTGTGGGTTCACTTATTGAGCCAAAGTCCTGGATACACTTATTGAGCCAAAGTCCTGGTTACACTTACTGAGCCAATGTCTTAGACACACTTATTGAACCAATGTCCTGGATACACTTATTGAGCCAATGTTGTGGGTTCACTTATTGAGCCAAAGTCCTGGATACACTTGTTTTAGCCAAAGTCCTGGTTACACTTACTGAGCCAATGTCCTGGGTTTTAATACAGTAAAATAGTAATGCTAAAAATCACCATAAAGTGGGGCCAAAGCACCATATTGAAACAATGCAAAAGCAAGACCATCTGGTGGCATTACTAACCAAATGACACGCTATGCCACCATCCACTCAGATATAATCAAAGTCATTATTTATGATAAACCACACAAATGTCTCTTGACATACCTGCAATGTTACACCCTCGGCCATCATGACCACATTGTCAGAAACGCGGGTCACAATGACCAGAGCTCACAGCATCACCGTCAAACTTACTTCAGATATCAATAATAATCATAATTGGTTTGCGTGAAAAATTGCGACCATCGATGATTAAGTTAAATGAAGTGAGACCGTGTACCATTATGGCTGAAAACACTGATTAAAGACTCAGCAAAACAGAGAATGCTATCAGTACCAACCAAGGATGACACGCAACACCTGACTTTTGTGAATTATAATAATAAGAAAAACCATCATCAGAAACTCTTCATACAGCGTATTTACTGGTCAGAGACTGTGTGTCCATCCATCCGTCCGTCCGCCCGCCTGCCCGCCTGCCCGCCCGTCCGTCCGTCTGTCTGTCCGCCCGTCTGTCCACCCACCCACCCACCCACCCACCCAACCATCCACCCACCCACCCACACAGGCACACACCCATCCACCCATCCATCCAACCACCCACCCACCCACCCACCCATCCATCCATCCATCCATCTATCTCAAAGCATGATTCAACTGAATACATTGAAAAAAATGTTTAGCTCTACATCCTACAGAAAATTTATAATGTGTAAATATATGTATATATATATATATATATATATATATATATATATATATATATGCACGCACGCACGCACGCACGCACGCACGCACGCACGCACGCACGCACGCACGCACGCACGCACGCACGCACGCACGCACGCACGCACGCACGCACGCACGCACGCACGCACGCACGCACGCACGCACGCACGCACGCACGCACACACACACACACATATAATATATATATCAGCACAAAAGACCAGAAATACGTGGCACCCTGTTGCTGTATGAATATATATACATGCATGCACACACGCACACACACATGCATGCACACACGCACGCACACAGTTTGTCTTGGTGCTGACTTGCCAATTCCCGGGGTCAGAGTCTGCGAACCCGTTCCATTGACAGCTGTACACACATATGTTGAGCAGCCTGACCATACAACTACACATAGCACTGTAACCGGAGGCTGGGAGAACCTCTAAACAGACATGTACACATGTACACATCCAGACAGACACACAGGCAGGTACAAGACGGATGGACAGGTAGACGGGATGGCTGGCTGACATTTGGACAATAAGTGATGTCTGTTAGAAATATGTTTCAATGAGACCCATTTAAAGATCTCTCCTAAATTAGATTTTTCTTTTGACTCATTTTAAAAACATTTTGCAAAAAAACTTAACCTGTCTAGTATTCACTATGACAAGCTAGCTCATTACCACAATTGCTCTTGTTGTTCAGTTTTGGTGAAACCATCATGTAATAATTTTTACCAAGACCAGTCAAAAATGTGGCTCTGCCTGTTCATAATACAACATGCATCTAATCATACTTTCAAAAGTCACCCGATCTAACGATCAATTTTAACAAAAGTACATACGCTTTTATCAAACTGACTCCATATTATAATACTTAAGGTATTCATAAACTATAGATTTGAACATCAAACAACCTGATTCGTGCTGGCCTAAATTAACTGAGGGCTGAGTTTTAATACCAAGTAATGCCATGATTAGTATGATTAAAATAGCACCACATACGTTCTGTAGACTAAGCTTTGAGCTAGGTCACAATAACAGCTGGTTCACATTGTCAAGATGGCGACATGACTCCTACACATGCAAGAGTAGCTCATGTTCATGAGACACTAAGTATATAATTATAGTATAATTACATACACAATAGGACACTTGTATGCTGAGGCCTCCAAACCTGTTGCACTGACTGACTGTATTCAATTAACAAGTCATGTAATTGCCGTTGCTTTATTTATGCCTGTAATTTTCTGCTTTATTGCCGCAGCTGGTGCTAAAAGAAAGATTGATGAATAGTTGCCTACATGATATTGTCCTTATCAATGTTGCAAATCAACTGAAAATGACTATGCTTCGGCAGGATAAGAAGCACATTTCAAGAGAGTTATTGCACTCTTGTGAGGCCGCAGCTAATACATTGATAAATGTGGTGAAAGACACAGGGAGTTGAACTGGTGAGCCATGCCAAGAAATACACAGTTATCAGCACACAGTCTTTGTATGTGACTAATTGGAGAGATCAAAGATAGCAACAACACTATCCACACTCACACAATGTACGTAACGACCTGCCCGCCAAATCAACGCCCTATCAAAGAAATCTCCCCATAAAACAATCAATTTGTGAACTGCGCCACAGGTATGTATTAAGGGGTTGTTCAAAAATTCAGAAACATGGTTTTTTATTAAAATGTATTATTGTTTAAATTAATGCTAGACCCGAAACAAAATAAATGACACCCGATGAAACATTGCCCGTAGGATGAACCACATTTAAACACTTCAAAATTCCTGACAAGGGAGTGTTGCACCTTAAAAAATATAGACTTTACTAAAAGATAATATTTCCAGACATAAAAATGGATATTCCAAGACAAACTTCCCACCATCCCGTATACCAGCTCTGTAATTCACCACAGTTTTCATTTTTATACGGCCCCTTGAGGGATCTCCTTTGACATTTTCAGTTATTATTTGACCCAATATGCAAACAATTTATACTCCTACAAAAACACACTGCATTGCCTTGGGGAATAATATAAAAAAACTTCAATAACTGAGATAATTAATTAAGTTTCCTGGAATAAATTGCTGTGATATGTTAAATGATGTGGTAAATGTCTCCAAGCCATCCAGTTCCTTGGGTACTCCAAGACACTGGCCTACAAAGTACACCTAGCGATGAGCATGTGCACCTAATGCACTGCCTGCACTTATTCATCAGTCAGACATATGTTTTTTTCACATTCTAGTAATCCTTTACATTAGTTAGTTAGTTTATGAATTATTTATGAATTACTATTGATGACAGACTTGTGGTCAGTTACATTATATCTATTCCAAACCAATTACAAATTCCAATTGCATCACAAAAATACGAATTCCAAAATACCATTATCAATTCCAATTATCAATTACATATGTGTGTGTTTTCGATACTGGAGATTTCAGCAGTTCAGTTTATAATTAACCTGATATGAATATCAGGATAAAGGACATTATAATTGTGTTATAATTTGATATAATATATACCGGTAATGTTAGATATAGTTGAGACAAAATTGTGCACATCAAAGTAACATTCTCTTTGTGACGATTCAATTAAGGTGTAATTGACAAAAAAGATGGACACCAAAATGGGACTTTGAAAAGTGCACTATGTTCCAGTTAGAATAAAGCATTAAAAGGTAGATGAAACAAGCAGCTTAACAGTGATCAGAGTATAGTCAATAACTCTGAATCAAGATATTGATATTTCACAAAGGACTGACAGGATGCAAGACTAGCAAAACCATGGTAACTGTTACATTCCATTCTATGTCGTGCGTAAATCATCGAAAATCAGACTCAATTTTCAGCAATCGAACATCAACAATGATTGATATTGTAATGTAAGGTGCTAATTTTTGCGAATATCATGACTTATGTTAGTTTCATGAATGATTTATGCCATTTTGGGGTATTTTCATCGTACATGTCGAACATGTCAATGTCGCCTTCTTGTCGTTTCTTTTGTGCGATCAACTTTTTTATTTACTACTCCATGAAAGGAGATTGGACCAACACTTGATTCTACTTTTATCACTTAATTGATGTTTTCTTTCTGAACTCATGTATTGCCCAAATGTCACTATCATTATTTAGGATACCATAATCACTGCGTTCGCATAAAGACTGTTCCTTATTTTTCAAAACACATACAGTGTGGGGCACGCTAGTGTATTGGTTAGAGCATTCGACCCTTAATATACAGGTACAGAGAACCTGGGTTCGAACTCTGTTTTTGCAAATTGCTTCTGCACATCATGCATTAGAGGAACAGGAACATGTCCCAACCTGCGCTTCACTGGCTGGGAGAACTAGTCCCTGGGAGAACTAGTCCCTATTGTTACTTTTGGTTTTAACATTTAATTTACATGTAATTTATGTTAATTTGTATTTTAATTCATTACATGTACTTTATTTTTTAAGTGTAGCATTGGTGTGAAGTGTAGCACTGGTGTGAAGCATAGCATTGGTGTGAAGTGTAGCATTGGTGTGAAGTGTAGCATTGATGTGAAGTGCAGAAATGGTGTGAAGTGTAACACTGGCATGAAGTATAGCACTGGCGTGAAGTGTAGCACTGATGTGAAGTGTAGCATTGGTGTGAAGTGTAGCACTGATGTGAAGTGTAGCATTCATGTGAAGTGTAGCACTGATATGAAGTGTAGCACTGGTGTGAAGTGTAGCACTGGTGTGAAGTGTAGCACTGCCTGTTGCAGCAACATGGCCTTTAAGTGCTTAGAAAGTGTTCACATGTGGAGGAGGATGAAGCGAATAAGTTGGAGAAAAAAGAAACAGCATTCATTTTTAGGTATTTCTAAGATATTTATGTACTGCTCAATAACTATTATAAAACAGTCTGAATAAATATGCTCCTGTCTTTGAAGTTGTTGTTCTATGTTAACTTCTCAGACATTTCTGAGTGTGGCCTTTAAGAGCAGCTGAGCGTAAAGGTATCAGAATCAATATAATAATGAGTAAATGAGAGAGCAGCTTTGAATGTCACCTGCCTGGGTAATTATACCTATCTGCAGGGTCACGCCCAATCAAGCACAGGTACTTCTTGAGGTAATGGTCAACTAGAACTAATGAATTGTATGCATGGACACTGGCTCATTAAGTTCCTATCTGATAAACAAGCATGGTGAAGACAACACTTCACAAGACAACACTTCACAAGACTACACTTCACAAGACTACACTTCACAAGACTACACTTCACAAGACTACACTTCACAAGACTACACTTCACAGGACAACACTTCACAAGAAAACACTTCACAGGACTACACAGGACTACACTTCATAAGACAACACTTCACAAGACAACACTTCACAAGACTACACTTCACAAGACTACACTTCACAAGACTACACTTCACAGGACTACACTTCACAAGACAACACTTCACAGGACTACACTTCACAAGAAAACACTTCACAGGACTACACAGGACTACACTTCATAAGACAACACTTCACAAGACAACACTTCACAAGACTACACTTCACAAGACTACACTTCACAGGACTACACTTCACAAGACTACACTTCACAAGACTACACTTCACAGGACTACACTTCACAGGACAACACTTCACAAGACTACACATCACAAGACTACACTTCACAAGACAACACTTCACAAGACTACACTTCACAAGACTATACTTCACAGGACTACACTTCACAGGACAACACTTCACAGGACTACACTTCACAAGACTACATTACACAGGACTACACTTCACAGGACAACACTTCACAAGACAACACTTCACAGGACAACACATCACAAGACTTCACTTCACAAGACTCGTGTATTGTTTCTAGAAAGTAGTTCTTTATATAATCTACAGAATTATCTTGCTTAGTGACCGGACCTGGACTGTGGTTGGACTACTGGCTACACGGCACTAACACTGTTGCCCATCAGGACCTACTGGCTACACGGCACTAACACTGTTGCCCACCAGGACCTACTGGCTACACGGCACTAACACTGTTGCCCACCAGGACCTACTGGCTACACGGCACTAACACTGCTGCCCATCAGGACCTACTGGCTACACGGCACTAACACTGTTGCCTACCAAGACATACTGGCTACATGGCACTAACACTGTTGCCCACCAGGACCTACTGGCTACACGGCACTAACACTGTTGCCCACCAGGACCTACTGGCTACACGGCACTAACACTGTTGCCCACCAGGACCTACTGGCTACACGGCACTAACACTGTGGCCCACCAGGACCTACTGGCTACACGGCACTAATACTGTTGCCCACCAGGACCTACTGACTACACGGCACTAACACTGTTGCCCACCAGGACCTTCTGCATCTAAAGCAAGCCGCAAACCACAATATATAACGTCATAAACTAATATAACAATCTTTTCAATTGATTGCCAATCAAGCCGAGTATGATTCCCAGTTGGTTTCTATATAAATATACTTCCTACAAATTCTTGCCTAATACTTAGAGTTCATGCATTTAAGCAGACTGGGAACAGGTATGTTTCCATGGAGATGACCTATTATAAGTAACTTTGTTGATACTTGAGCAGTGGACAAGGGCAGTATTTTTGAGTCGTTCCTTCAGCAGACTTTTACAATAGTCCCAATTTCACTGTAATCACATAAGTATAATTGCGTTACTGTAAGTCTAACATGTTTACTGCTTTCATGCATGATTTCCTACAATTCATGAATGACTTCCTACAAGTCTTTCTGTTCAAGTCAGAAAGCGTCTATTTCTCTCGGTTAATGGCAAATCCTATGATGTAACAGTGATTTTGGCACCAAATATTCTGAAGACATATAGGTTTAGTGGTCATATATAGAATGGTCAGTCCAAGGCAGGACACAGATGACCAGTGACAGATCATTCATAATAATTCTCAGCAGCGAAAAACAAACAGCGAAGGCACAAATGTCACACCTTTCTGCCTTCAGTATGCGGTCAAATTTCAATTCAACCAATTAGTGTTGATAGGGTAGTGGACATGATTAGAGGAGGGTTAAGGCATAGGCGGGGGGAGCAACATAGGTGGGGGAGCACATAGGCGGGGGAGCAACATAGGCGGGGGAGCAACATAGGTGGGGGAGCAACATAGGTGGGGGAGCAACATAGGCGGGGGAGCAACATAGGCGGGGGAGCAACATAGGTGGGGGAGCAACATAGGTGGGGGAGCAACATAGGTGGGGGAGCAACATAGGTGGGGGAGCAACATAGGTGGGGGAGCAACATAGGCGGGGGAGCAACATAGGCAGGGGAGCAACATAGGCAGGGGAGCAACATAGGCGGGGGAGCAACATAGGTGGGGGAGCAACATAGGTAGGGGAGCAACATAGGTGGGGGAGCAACATAGGTGGGGGAGCAACATAGGTGGGGGAGCAACATAGGCAGGGGAGCAACATAGGTGGGGGAGCAACATAGGTGGGGGAGCAACATAGGTAGGGGAGCAACAAGAATATCAAATTAATAGAGGCTTACTTTGAATATAACCACGTCAATATCAAAACTGACTGTCCATTTTCAATTACAGTTTCACGGGTGATAAATAGATGTATAACTCTCAGATAATCACAAAATACCTACCGTGAATTTAATCAATTGTTCAGAGCAGTGTGGTATTGCAGCTTCAAAGGGTAATCAAATTCTTGGGTTGATTCGGAGAATAAAGCACTCAAGAAAAAAGCTCATTATACCTCTGTATAAAGCAATAGTTCGACCTCATTTAGAATACTGTATACACGCTTGGAGACTATATCGTAAGAAGGATATAAATACACTTGAAAGAATATAGAGGAGAGCAACTAAAATGATTCCAGATCTGAGAGACATTATTATGAAGAACGTCTAAAAGAATGTGGTTTAACAACCCTAGAGACGAGGTTAAGAGGAGATCAGATTGAAGTTTTTAAGATATTGAATGGGTATGAAAATATTGATAGAAATATTTTTTTCTCGCTCAAGAAAGATAGTAGACGTGAGGTAACATTAGTAAAGGATCAGTGTAGATTGGATATCAGGAAGTACTGGTTCTCACAGGGGACAATGAATGAATGGAACAAATTGTCTACAGATTGTGTAACTGCTAGCAATGTGAATATGTTTAAAAACAAGGTTGACACATATCTCAGGAGGCGGGTTACACATCATTTAAAAATAATTGACTCTTGATAATTCAATGGCTTCCTTGTCCACTTGCCATCTGGGCTTTGCCTTGGATGGCAATCTTGTTAAACCTTGTTAAATGACATACGATAGCCACCTGGTTAGCGTTTCACTTTCCAACATGCCATTAACCAAAATATTATATTCAACATGACAGCCATGTTTGTATATGAAGGACAGTTTGATTACGTATTGATCATAGCAAAGTGATGGAAGATTGCTCTTATGCTGCGTGTTGTTCTCAAGTTCAACTAATTGCAACGAACAAACAAACTGCATTTGGCCTAATCAAAGCCAATAAATGACTGACACCGAAAACATAGTTTTTAGACATCAAATACACTGACCTCTGAGCAAGAAAACTATTGAGACTATGCATTATAAAAATGTATACTTCTTTGTGGCCTTCTGCAACAATCACTGTATGAGTGGTGCCACCTAGCAGCAAATATAATACTACACACATAAACTTCTGCTTAGCACTGAAGTTTATACAAATTTGTGGTAGATTTTGTTTCCATATAATTTTGTAGTTTTTAAATTTGGCCTTCCTGCATGCTAACAACCAAACATTTCATTTAAATTTTAATACATTTAAAATATTTTTTTTTTCTGATTTAAATAAAGTAAAAATTCAATAATCATTTCTAGAAATAAAGTAACTGAAACAATAGGTTTTGGTACTAGTTGAGAGATCCTCCCCGTACCATCCATCCATGCACAGAACTCTGGATGCACCCAGAGTTGTGTGAGTGCATACAATAAGTGAACGCATGGCTAATGGTGCCATGCCACAAGCACCTGATCTAGTGCACATCTGTATCACCTTTACTATAAGATTACTGACATAGATCATACTACATAAGTGCACCAAATGAACCAAGAGTTAGTCTAGCAACTGGTGCAGTGATCATTTAGGGCCTGTCTGTCTGGCTAGGGCCTCTAATGTAATTATTTAATTATATGTAATTTGATAATTGAATTTTACTGTAATTAAATTATTAATTTTTATGTAAAGTGTCCTTTTCGATCATCTAGGGCGTGTCTACTGTCTCGTTAGAGTGTCCTCGTACAGTGATGCCCATGGTCTAGGGCCTGTCTACTGTCCCATTAGATTGTCCTAGTGCAGTGATCATCTAGGGCAGAGGTTCTCAACCTGGGGTACACATACCCCTGGGGTTACTCCAGAGGTTTTCTAGGGGGTACATGAAGGGTTGGCTGATGCTTAAAGGTTACATGCAATGGTGCAAAAATGTTGTCACTTTGAGTGGTCCACGAAGGAGAAATTGTGTTTCTGTGCTACAATCAAATTCACACAAAACACATTCCTGTCAAGCAAACATTCAACGCTATTAGAAAACGTTGTGATCCAAGTCTATAAATTGCTATTCTCGAAAGACCTACAGTTTTCCCAAATTAAGATACTTCCCATCTAAATTATTCGTAAATGCCTAATTTGGAAAACGCCATCAAGTCCAACACCCTCAACACCAGGTTCTTCTGCCTCTTGTGAGGACCAGGATGCTTGACCTGCTTCAACACAGAGGCCCGTATGCTCTCGTGGGGAACGTGATGTCACAGAAAGATGAGATCACCAAATTCTTTGACCGCGTTAGCATGGAGCAGTCTCGAAAATTCATTGAAAACTCTCGGACAATGTTTTCCACCTGATCTCACTGCAGTGATTGATTTCATGGACAACGCACAAGCAAGCAACATCAAAGGACACTTCAACATATCTGAACACCTAATCGCGGCACTTCAGGATGAAGATATGGGACTTGGAAACATGGATTCCATGTGGAATTCTTATTCAGTGTGATGGTGCGATCTCTATCAGATGGCATGCAGGAGGACATGTTGAAGTCCGCGAACGACTCCACCGCACGTGATGCATTTGAAGCTTGTACTCTGCCAAACTTTTGGTCAAAGATGAGCGTGAAGTGCCCATGAGGGTATTGCCGATGTTTCCATCTACATATCTCAGCGAACAAGGATTCTCGTCAATGTTCTACATGCAAACTAAATTAATGTTGTGCCCAGCTGTGCATGAAGGAAGACCTCCATGTCTCCTTATCCAAAACTGTTCCCCGATCCTGGTTTTAACAGTGGTGAATGGTGTTTCATCTATAATTCTATGTCACCATGATGGGGTACCCAGCCGATCATTTCATATGTGGGGAGAAAAAGGTTGGGAACCACTGATCTAGTACCTGTCTGCTTTCCCATTAGATTGTCCTGGTCCACCAATCATCTAGGGCATGTCTGTCCCACTAGATTGCCCTAGTGCAGTGATAATCTAGGGCATGTGTCCCATTAGACTGCCCTAGTGCAGTGATCATCTAGGGCCTGCCTGTCTGATTAGATTGTCTTAGTTAAGTGATTACATTGTCTACTGCCCCATGAGAATATCCCAGTGCAGTGGTCATCTAGGAGATGTCTACGGTCCCATTAACAAGATTTAACAAGATTGCCATCCAAGGCAAAGGCCCAGATGGCAAGTGGACAAGGAAGCCATTGAGGCCCAGATGGCAAGTGGACAAGGAAGCCATTGAGGCCCAGATGGCAAGTGGACAAGGAAGCCATTGAGGCCCAGATGGCAAGTGGACAAGGAAGCCATTGAGGCCCAGATGGCAAGTGGACAAGGAAGCCATTGAGGCCCAGATGGCAAGTGGGCAAGGAAGCCATTGAGGCCCAGATGACAAGTGGACAAGGAAGCCATTGGCTTATCGAGAGTCCAAAAGTTTTTTATTTATTATGTAATTTTCCCTCCTGAGATATGTGTCAACCTTGTTTTTAAACATATTCAGGCTGCTAGCGGTCACACGATCTGTAGACAATTTGTTCCATTCATTTATTGTCCTCTGTGAGAACGAGTGCTTCCTGATGTCCAATCTACACTGATCCGCTAGGTACCTCATGTCCTCTAGTTCTATTATCTTTCTTGAGTGAGAAAAAATATTTCTATCAATATTTTCATACCTATTCAATATCATAAAAACTTCAATTTGATCTCCTCTTAAACGTCTTGTCTCTTGGGTTGTGAAACCACATTCTTTCAGTCTAAGTCTCTCAGTTCTGGAATCATTGTAGTTGCTCTCGTGTGTATTCTTTCAAGCGAGGCCTAACTATTGCTTTATCTTCTTTTTCTTCCCGTTGCTCCCTTGCGGGGTGGGGTCCAAGTCACTTGGTAGCTTCATCCACTTTCATTGTTAATTCTCTCCATCTCCCTCTGTCTTCTGCGATGGTCTTCCACTCTTGGCCGTTTGTACCTGCCCTTTCAAGATCTCATTTGACACTGTCTTTCCATCGCAGCTTTGATCTTCTTCTTCTTCTTCTGTCACCCTCTTCTGCTTTTCATGCTCTATAACTATTGCTTTATATAGAGGTATAATTAACTTTTTTCCTTGTAAAGTCAAACCTCGCTTTATGGTCACTTCAGCAATACAGCCACCTCGCCAATACGGACACCTGGGAACAGTCCCAAAATATTTCCATAAAAGTAAAGTATAGGACATTTAGTCCCACTAATATGGTCACCTTGCAAATCAGGTCACCTTGACCCAGTCCCGAGGGTGATCTTAATAGTGAGGTTCGAATGCATGTTATAATTCTCCTAATCAACTCAAGAATGTTATTACCCTTGAAACTATAATACCACATTGCTGGGAAACTTTCATATCAGCAGTTACTGTTACTCCTTTCTTTTTACAGTAGTACCTAGAACAGTATCTCCCATTTTATAGTTTCCATTAGATTACATTAGATTGTTTTAGTCCAGTAATCATCTAGGGCCTGTCTACTGTCCCATTAGATTGTCCTAGTGCAGTGATCGTCTAGGGCCTGTCTACTGTCCCATTAGATTGTCATAGTGCAGTGATGATCTAGGACCTGTCTAATGCCCCATTAGATTGTCTTAGTCCAATGATCATCTACTGTCCCATTAAACTGTCCTGGTGCAGTGATCTGTCTACTGTCCCAAGCTGCTTTCCTTCAGATGTTGTTCACAACTGTCGACATTTATGTATTCGTACAGAACTAGTTCTCAGTCTCCCTCCGCCTCGAGACTGAGAACTAGTTCTCAGTCTCCCTCCGCCTCGAGACTGAGAACTAGTTCTCAGTCACCCTCCGCCTCGAGACTGAGAACTAGTTCTCAGTCTCCCTCCGCCTCGAGACTGAGAACTAGTTCTCAGTCTCCCTCCGCCTCGAGACTGAGAACTAGTTCTCAGTCTCCCTCCGCCTCGAGACTGAGAACTAGTTCTCAGTCTCCCTCCGCCTCCAGCTCCTCAAATTAGTTCTTTGAAATGTTGATAATTGTACAGATTGAAAACTATATCGACGTAACAATGCTATGACACAGTGCCTGTATACACAGGACATACAGTAATAACCATCAGAATATGTTTACAAACATTTATTTCCCATAATTATGTTAAAGCTTGGTGTTTTTCTAACGACTCCATGGGGTCATATTGATAATTGTTTCCCACAAAGTGAATTTCCAAGATGTTGGACTGTATTTCAACGCCGTACCATGACCAGTTACGTGATTTAAAACAACCGTAGTTTCTTAACAGTTCACCATGCAGCAGTAATTAAACTCAGTCCTTTGTTCTTAGCCCTCTGCCCTTTGGTACACTTTGTACGAAAACGCAAATGTCTACCATTGCGAACAGCCTATGTCTCGAGCGACTGAAGAAATTGAAAGGCCAATAACGAATTAAGCAGAGACCTTTGTAAAGAATCCAGAAGGGTTTGTGAAGCCAGGAAGTGCAATTCCATGCAATCAGATGTCAGCCCAGTGAGAGACGAGATTTGAATCCAAATGAAATTTGCATAAGGAGATCAAATTATCACACTTAAATAAACACATTTAGACTCTCTATCACATATTTACTTGGATGCATATTTTATATTCACGTATAGGAATGTTACCCAGGCTTCGATTGTCTGGCGTGTCGACCGGCAAACAACAAGACGTATAACAGAGAGTGACTGGGCAAGTTTTAGTAGGATGGGTGTTAAGCTAGCTAGATGACTTCCTGACGGGCCATCACTAATGACTTTCATTTATCGGTGGCCTGCCTTACACTACTGGCCAGTAAAAGTAATCACACGCTTAATTACAATGGCCGTTTATCACAGGGTCAATCTATCTTCATTTGATTTCATTCAAACGGCAATCAGGCAGGACCATCAGAACTACACAACAAGTGAAGTGAACAGACAAGTTTACTCGTGGTTCTAAGCATTCTTATGAATCTGTTGCTTCTTGTAATCCAAGTCTCGACGCATATAAGAGGTTCGACAAAAATGTGTGGGAACGTGTTTATGTGTGCATGTGTGTGAGTGTGCACGCATGTGGGCATGCATTCATGTTCACACACACAAACATACAAACATGTACGAACATGCACACATAAAATAGGAACAATATTATTTGCTTAGAATTGGGGCACACATAAAGTAATTTAATTTAATCACCACAATTTACTTATTTCATCAACACAAGTGTGCATAACACTGCATATAGTCATGTTTACAACAATTCAGCTTAAATGTCAACTATAAGCTTCCCATTTATCAAGGACACATTCTAAATGTTCCAAGAAAATATTGCCCATGCTGATTCTAGCCAATTTGGCACTTCACAGCCAAAGATGTAAGTTTCTACTTGACCACACCTACCTAACCAATGAGTCGCAGTCACACTACAAGTACCTCTAGCAGGCTTGTAGTCAAGCTAAATTACATTCAAATCTCATAATCACCAGGCGCATGCAACCGAGGGTCAAAAATGGCAGTCTGATTGTCCGACTGAAAATAGAATCACCATTTATGCACATCAGAACAAAATCAATGTGTTGTTCTCCGCACCATTTCATATGCACTGGAGATCCTCTTTAACAAAAAACACATTATTATTCAATTCAACCATTCCTTGGTCAATATGTGCCATTGTAACGTTCTGCGTAACATAGGTCCCCACGTAACACTTGTTGGTCTCCAGTAAACTGTTGCCACTGGCTGCATGATGACTCGGTCCATCAGGCAATGGAAGCTACTATTGCGGTTCATTAAAATTCTTTATTTTTCCTATAATAATAAATTGCTCACTTGGCCAATGTCTTGGTGATTGCACTATACTTGTTGTCAAATAACGAATGTAAATAAGACTAATCAGCATCTAACATGGTGGAAAATGTGTTCTTATGAATCTTAAATTATCCCCTTCACTGTTTACTGTCACTTTTTGTCACATTTCTAATCAGTCTACTGCATTAAATCTCCGCCATCTGTCAAACAAAATAATTGGACACAGCAACTATTCGGACGATGCTACGGATACCATGGACAGCCAAGAGAAGTAACAAGTAATGAAGAAATCAATCAGGCCCTCCCACTACATGCATTAATCGCAAAACAGAAGCTGTCGTACCTTGGGTGTATCATGCGCATAGAAGACGATAGGTTAGAAAAGCCTATAGTGATCAGAATTGGTGAAGGCAAGCGAAAGAGAGGAAGACCACACTTGAGATGGATGGATGAGATCAAAGATACAACTAAGCTGACGATGGATCAGTTGAGAGAAGCAATAAGAGACAGGATTGGTTGTCACCAGTAGTTTTACAAGATGTTACAGACATTAATAAATTATGTGTTGAAATGTCCATAAAACAGTTGTTCAGCTAACGAGTGAAACACGTATCATATTCCCTTTAAATGGTGTGATAAGTGAAGTAAGCCAAAGCCTGCGATAACCGAAAACGGAATTGAGCAAGACAGTAAGTTTGCACTTGACCTTTTCGAGCGTGAAGTATGTTATTAGCGCTGAAAGCTCTCACTGGGGCTCCCTTTTAGCTGTTAATTAACGAAGCTCCTTACCTGGGCTATCCCTAGCATTAGACGAAAGGGGAGAGATCCATGTTCTGGACAAGAGGCTCTTGTGACAACCTCCATCATATCATGATGGTTCTGCTGTGACCAGGACTCTCCTTTCTTGCCAAAACCCAGCTTGCTCAAAGGCAAAAATTATTTATCATGTCGGATGAAAATGCAATTTTAGCATTCTAGTATAACTAATTTGTTATTTAATGCAAAACACCAGCATGTCCACTTTCATGCATAGCACGAAAAACGTTTCTCTAAAATCATGTCGGATGAAAATGCAATTTTAGCATTCTAGTATAACTAATTTGTTATTTAATGCAAAACACCAGCATGTCCACTTTCATGCATAGCACGAAAAACGTTTCTCTAAAACACTTTTGGGTGTTTCAGTAAATAACGTTGTTTGGAACCGATGGTATATTTGTCGTATGTAGGTCATATGACAGGTCATGTGACAAGTGATGTTAAATTATTTTATTTAGTTTGTCTCATTTTTTTATTATTTAGCAAAAAATCAAACCTATCTCGAATCCACTATGACATGTTAGCTCGATTATGCAGTGTTATTTTATTTTGATGAAATCATCGGACAAAATTGTAAATTATTTTTGGCCGGAACGGGTCAATATTCGACTAAAAAAGGCAAAGTTATCCAGCTACTATAACATAAGTCTTTTCACACTTTTGCAAGGTCAAACGATCAAAGTAAATTCTTTTGATGATTTAAACAAAAGTACGCACTTTTTATTAAACCGGTTTCGCATAATACTATGCTATTCACGAACTGCATATTCGAACATCAACGAACCTGATTGCCCTAAATGAATCGTGGAGGGAGTTTCAATTTAGTTGAGTCATAAAAACAGCGACCCAACTCAATTCATTCAAGTGTGCGTCATTAAAACTCTAAAAACAGCAGCCAATCAACAGGCGGATGATTGAATCACTGCGTGTCATTCATCAAGGGCAGTGCTGATTTCATTAGAACACCAGTTCGCCTATGGCATACCACTAACACGAAATCACACAAGTTCTGTTGTTCTTTCCGCCGCATTACACAACACTAAGAGACTTAATTTGGCTGACTATATTCTACACATGTGTAAGTTTCATGTTGTGCGGCTCATTTACTTGCAGCGCATATCCCATGTCTCGATCGACAGCCGCTGTTTTGTATTCACAAACTAGTTTTATGTTTACGTCTGTCCAAAGGTAGTGCCTAAAAATATGCAATTTAGCTGAATTAAGTTATTTCATTTACCAAGAAGCAACTGTGTTCAGCCAGCGAGATTGGAACATTTGAAATGTTGCACAAATGCCAGTGAGACGTTGCAGTATGAAGCCGATTCGAAGACGCGTAGGTATTTTGTCGACATTCACGAAACACCATCAATATTTGGCAAAAACTACCAATTTTGAGGGTAGGCATGTTTGTGACATGATTAAGAGAACTGGAGGTGTGTGATTTTTATGAAACATGTTCAGAATATCAATGACATGACGGCGGTAGCTGTGAATTTTTGATGGTCCAGTTTTCTTATAATCAGACAAAATGTAAACGTGGCCACCAATGGGAAAATGACCTGTGATCTGTGCCCTAGAGTATCATCATATGGTTGGGCAATTATTTTAATTAAAATCAGTTGATATCAAATCAACTTTTTATTACAGAATAAATTTTACAAGTAGTTGTAGCTGTATGGTTATACGTATGTTTTTCTTAAGCATATTAATTACTAAAAACAATATTTTGAATTGGATGCCAAATCTACAGCACTGTTTTCATCATCATGAATCTGTCCATTTCAGTCTACTCGTCTTCTAAGTGTATAGAACATCATGATAGTGGTAAGACGCATGAGACAAAGTGGCTACTCTACTCATGCCATTACCTTAACTGGAAGCAAACAAGCTTACCTAACATGCTACAATAACTACTCCCAGCAGCTCAAGTAAACACCTTCCAAATTATCTTCCTTAATAACATAACTCTCCACTTTCATTTTGTTCTTGGATCTCCAATAGGCAATGTCTCAGGCAATGTTCTGCTCTACAAGCCGCACCTTTTACCAGTTTTTTTTAAAGATTTTCGTGCCTAACATTTTACTTATATCCTGCATATAACTGTTATCTCAAGAAGTGACGTCCGTCCGTCCGTCCCTCCCTTCCTCCCTATGTTTCTCCCTCCCTCCCTCCATCCCTCCCAACTTCCTTTGGTCCCTCCCTCCCTGTGGAGTGAATGTGCATGCATGCGTTTGCGTGCATGTGTGTGTGTGGCGTGTCTGCATGCGACTGTGTGTGTGCCTGTGTGAGAGTGTGTGTAGGTTGCGCGTGCATGAGTGTACACGGCATGGCACTGTGTGTACACGGCATGGCACTACTGTGCTAAGCCAGGCTTTATTGGCTGGCAGAATCTGATTGGCAGTGTCCCGCCTCGGTTCATTTAGGGCAATCAGGTTTGTTAATGTTCGAATATGCAGTTCATGAATAGTTTAAGTATTATAAGATAATGATAATTTAATAAAAAGTGTGTACTTTTGTTAAAAACATCGAAAGAATTTACTTTGATCATTTGACCTTGCAAAAGTGTGAAAAGCCTTATATCAGAGTACATGAAGCTGTATGACCTTGCCTTTTTTGCCGAATATTGACCCGTTCTGGTCAAAAATAATTTAATAGGTTGTCCATCGATTTCATCAAAACAAAATAACACATGTGCACAAGCGAGCTAACATATCGTAGTAGATACTAGAGCTAACATGTCGTAGTAGATACTAGAGCTAACATGTCGTAGTAGATACTAGAGCTAACATGTCGTACTAGATACTAGAGCTAACATGTCGTAGTAGATACTAGAGCTAACATGTCGTAGTGGATACTAGAGCTAACATGTCATAGTAGATACTAGAGCTAACATATCGTAGTAGATACTAGAGCTAACATGTCGTAGTAGATACTAGAGCTAACATGTCGTAGCCAGCATGTCATAGTGGATACTACAGCCAGCATGTTGTAGTTGATACTAGAGCTACCATATCATAGTGGATACTAGAGCCAGCATGTCGTAGTGGATACTAGAGCTAACATGTTGTAGTGGATACTAGAGCCAGCACATCATAGTGGATACTAGAGCTAACATGTCGTAGTGGATACTAGAGCCAGCATGTCGTAGTGGATACTAGAGCTAACATGTCGTAGTGGATACTAGAGCCAGCATGTCGTAGTGGATACTAGAGCCAGCATGTCGTAGTGGATACTAGAGCTAACATGTCGTAGTGGATACTAGAGCCAACATGTCGTAGTGGATACTAGAGCCAGCATGTCGTAGTGGATACTAGAGCCAGCATGTCGTAGTGGATACAAGAGCCAGCATGTCGTAGTGGATTCTAGAGCCAGCATGTCGTAGTGGATACTAGAGCTAACATGTTGCAGTGGATACTAGAGCTAACATGTTGCAGTGGATACTAGAGCTAACATGTCGTAGTGGATACTAGAGCTAACATGTCGTAGTGGATACTGGAGCCAGCATGAGAGATTATCACTGGCACAGAACTGTCAACCATCACCACATCAGACCTTCAGGTCATAATGGCATTGACAGTGATGCATTCATGTATTCGCACAGCTTCCTCAATTTATGTATTCGCACAGCTTCCTGAATTCTCGTGGTAAATGTGTCAAATATTTACTCATAAAATTATACACCCAGGAATTATAAAAAGGTATGCTTCGTGCACAGTGCATTAGTTGGTCTAATACAAAAACTGAATGCTTCACCGTAATGTACTTGTGAAAACGTTCAAGTTGGCAGAGAATAATGAAGTAATGATTTTCTTCTAATCACAGCTGTTCAGATTTATTTACTCAATGTTTCAACTACCATCGGTAGCTTTCATTGGGAACTGAATTCTGGGACAACTGGTTCTTCTCCTGCTCGCCAGCTGATCATTGACTGGGAGGGAGCAAAGGTGAGAGACAGAGAAAGCAACATATACACGAGATGGATGAAAGAGGCCATATAGATGAGAAAGATGACTCCAGTCATGAGTCGATACAAGGGGGATGCCGGCTCAACCACACATGTAATGGCCTGCTCCCCGTACCAACTAGCGAGCAGAAGGAGAACTGGTTGTCCCAGAATTCAGTTCCTAATGAAGGCTACCAACAGTAGCCGAAACGTTCAGTAAGTAAATCTCAATAGTTCTGATTAGAAGAACATTGTTACTTCATTCACCGCTGTGGTTTTCTGTACTATCGATGCGGCACTCTAGACTCTACAGACGGCAACGGAGTCGCAACATTTCACAATCAGTCACAGGACTTCGTCAAAGTTGAAAATTGAGGGGTATCAGGTTTGGAAGTTTTTGAAAGATTTTTTTGCATTAGCCATCATTAAAATTCAGGCGTCTGATTATTCACCAACAATGTCGACGTGACACTATTATTACATTGTTATTACATTGTTATTACATTGTTATTACGCTAATTAAAACAGCTGGATTAGTGCATATTTGTTGCTACTTAAAATGTGTTGCTGCTTCGAAAAATCTTGCTGGCGTATACTTTTCCACCCGATCGCAGATTGGCTTCATTCAATTTCGTTCGTCTTTCAGCCAAGTAAACATGATCGTTTGGCCATTATCAGTGGTGAGAGGGCATGCAGGTCAGACCTAGTATTCCACAGCATGCATTCCGATCTATCCACATCAAAGCATCCACATAAACCATGCCCCTGAATCAATGCCTGAGTCACAGCACAGAGCTGGTTAACAGACAAACAAACTATGATGCTACAGGCCTGTACATCAAAGAATCTTACTGATTGGTAGCACCACGATGGAGAGAAAAACACAGGTGTAGGAGGGAGATGAAAGACAAATAGGATAGGTTCTAACATAGTTTTGATGACATGACATTATATATATATATATATATATATATATACATATATATATATATATATATATGTGTGTACTTTGCAAGGAATACATTTAATTACACTTAATTAGAACTTGCAAATCTGCAATTGTAAAGAATTCTGTACCAATTGTTTTTCACTACATAAATGTTTCAATCCAGCAAAAGACAGTTCACAATTGATGACCTATTCACACAAAGCATACTAATTCTCACACGCCCCCTGCCCCTGCCCCTGCCCCTGCCCCTGCCCCTGCCCCTGCCCCTGCCCCTGCCCCTCCCCCTGCCTCAATTAGCAATTTAAAATGTTGATAATTTTCTAGATTGAAAAACATATTGATGTATTACAGCGCTACGCAGTGAATGGTTACATAATTTAAAACAATAGTAGTTCCGTGTTACCACGTTGGGCTGCATGATGCAACTGTGGTCATATTTCGGATGCAACCAACATTAATTTAAATTAGTATGTGGGCTCTGACTCCCCCCTTTGTACGCTCTGTACGAA
The DNA here is from genome assembly GCA_963662155.1 of Lamellibrachia columna. NCBI lineage: Eukaryota > Metazoa > Annelida > Polychaeta > Sabellida > Siboglinidae > Lamellibrachia > Lamellibrachia columna. The sequence goes on along the minus strand of OY759271.1, from coordinate 5,758,377 downwards.
CTGGTAAATGTCAACAATCCCCTGCAAAGGATATTGTTGCCATTTTGAAATTGCATAAAATGAAATTATTCTGAATGGATGTAGATGCTTTCATGTAATCAGCATTGCTTTTTCATACGATAAAATACATGATAAAATATATTACTGATGGGAATCGGGCAATCTGCACATGGGTTATCAATTAATCGGCATTGGAACTGAGAAATAGCTGTGGTAATCACACAAATATCACTGCCATAGCTATGGAATTGGGAACTATCGAGTCTCTGTGCAATTCTGCTAGCCTCCGGGGATCAAATCTCAATCAATGAGTTTCCTGGATAGATGGGGGCCTACCAACCATATATTGTGAAGAAATTTAATTCTACAAAAAATCTTACAAATAATTACAAATTAGATTTTGTTGTAACTCCATTTGATGGCCCATCAAATGGAACTGCAACTAAAATGGCATTGTGTGATATTTTTTGTAGAATTTAATTCATAACTGCATTTTAATGTACTTAAGAAACTGCTTTTTGCTTGTTTTGAATGTGAGAAGTAGATTTTTTTAAATGGCAATTTTTATTTACATTTCATTTATCACAATAAATCCAAGTACATGACCAGAGTGTAACAAAGGAAGCAAGCCCAGTGTGGCAAGGGTCTATAAAATATGCCTGGACATCTTGGTAGAAGCAGACAAGAACCTTTCTGGACACTTCATTACCCATCTACACGTGTTAGGTGGATCAAAGTGGAAGTAAAGGCTAAAGCTAAACGGCTAAATGTGAGTGGCATGCCACATCGTGTTGATGCTGTGTGCAAGCTTATAAAGTACGACAACATTAGTGCTGCTATTTCTTTCTGTTTTATGATATCTTCTTCACGGCGAACGCGAGTTTTACAGATAACTAGAAATCACCCATCCTGCGAGCCAATACAGTCAATCCATATTTCCCCTGGCATTAGACCCCAGGTGGAAGGGGCCAACAGTGTTTAGTTTTTCATATGAAAAGTGAGGTGAACGAAAGTGCCCAATTTTTTTTAACGGCAGGATGGTTTGAACCCTGGATCTCTTGATTGACAAGTCCTACGCTCTAACTGCTGAGCCACTGTGCCCCGCTATTATATTTCTTGATTGACATTCCTATGCTCTAACTGCTGAGCCACCATGCCCCGCTATTATACTGACTTTCACTAATAAGTAATACGGAAGAAGAGAGACTCATATTGTTCTGTTCTGATCGGTGGCAAGACAACCAGACTGACAGACAGGACACAATTTCTTCTAGTTAACACGCACAAGGTTTGTTTGTTCCATCCTGACATCCCTTTAGGATTCCGCCTACAGTTACATTTCCCATTGGTGGCCTGTTAACGTTTTGCATAATTATAAGAAAACGTGACCATCAAAAATTCTAAAAGTTTTTACCAGCCGCTGTCATCATCCCACTGACATGCTGGTCGAGTTTTGTCAAAATTAGACATTTCTAACTCTTGTAATATGTCTGTATGAGCGATACCCCTCAATGTTTACCAATATTGGCATGAATTACGAATTTTTTAAAACGTCCTATATGCAAACTTACTATGCCCTACATTCGTGTGTAACACACCAGGAAGTCTAATTGAGGCATGACCCCTTTAGGCCACATTCCTGGTGCCTTGGCCTTGTGAGAGCAGCTCTTTATTGGTCACGACTCTGACTTCTCTGTGAAGTATTTCACCACACTAACTGAATCCATAGGTTCACAAAACAGCACCATTGTCCACTGTCAGGTGGTCATTTGTCCAGCCGAGTGACCAGGACCACAGGGACTGGACAAGATAAGATAAGATAAGATAAGATAATTCTTTATTGTCTCAACAATGAATTGAGAAATTTGCCTCCGGTAAGAACAGACATGACTGCAATATAGACATAAAACCATTCTATAAAAGCGGCAGATAAGTAGACAGTGAAACAGACTAAAAATAATAGTAATAATAATAAAAATAAATACACACATAAATAATGATTAGACAATATATACATTGCATACACATTACTAGTTATGCTAGGAACGACAAGTGACACTGTTGCAGCAGGCATCATGAGTTGAGTTGTTTAATGGACAGTGGCACAAATGAGTATTTGTATCTGTTAAGCCTGCACGGAGGAGTTCTATAGCGTCTGCCAGATGGCAAGAGCTGGAATTCATTGTGTAAAACATGTTTGGCATCATAAATAATCTTGACTGACTGTCTTCTTAATGTCTGTTAAAAAATCTCCAGAAGGGAGATCGTGGGAGATGTGGAACTTGTTATTTTCATGGCAGTTCTCATTAAGCTAGAAAGCTTGATTTCGACTGAACAGACATATTGCCAAACCAGACAGTAATCCCATAGCGCAGTATGCTTTCAATAATAGAGCGATAAAAAAAAGTATTTTCTCATTAACACCAAAAGCTCTGTCTTCGGAGAAAATACAACCACTGGTGGACTTTGGAGCACACACTGTGAACATGGACATTCCAGCTAAGTTTGTTATCAAGATGGACACCTAGGTATTTGTACTGACCGATCTGGGCAATTTCTTCACCATGGATAACAACAGGCAAGTGATCGGCAACAATACATTTAGCATAACAAATATTCTCTTGAGTCTTACTAACATTGAGTTTGAGGTGGTTGTTGTCACACCAATGTACAAAGCTTTCAATTTCAGAAGTGTACATACTGATGTCAGAATCAGCATGTAACAGACTAAGAATAGCCGAGTCATCAGAAAATGTTATTATGTAGTTGTTAGTACTACTGCTGGTACAGTCATTTATATATAGAATGTACAAAATCGGCGAACTGACACAACCTTGGGGTGCACCGATATTTGTTACCACAGTTTGGGAAAGAGTCTGATTTACATTAACAAACTACACTCTGTCTGTTAGAAAAGAATGATACCACTTGATGATATATGGATTGACATTCATTTGTTTCAGCTTAGTGAGCAGGGTGTGAGGTTGGATAAGGTTGACCGTCGAGCTAAAGTCTATAAACAGTAGTCTAGCATAAGCCTTGGGCTTGTCTAAGTGTTTCAAAATTAAATGGACAATAGTGTTGACAGCGTCGTCAGTTCCTCTGCCCTGCCTGTAGGCAAATTGGAACGGGTCAAGATAGTCCTGAACATCTAACCTCAGTTTACAAGCCACTATGCGTTCCAAACATTTCATGACAATTGATGTAAGTGCAACAGGTCTGTAATCATTGTTTTCTTTTGGGCAAGTTGCTGAGGCTTCAGCCAGAAAACTGGACACAATTACATTCCGGGCAGTCACTGACCCACTGTCCAGGGAACATAGTCCACCATCACTGGACATATCACTATTGGCCTCCTCTTGCAGGACACACTGATACATAAAGGTAAAGTTAAATTCTTGTTTAGTGGGGTATCCGTCCTTGGGACTGCTCAAAGCGCTTTACACTTCACCCCCTGGCAGACCTGTTCATTCCAATGCCAACTCGACTTCTCTGGGAAGCATTCAGCCATGCTGCAATTACTGCACTATTCGTTCAAATTTCCACCGCTATAGAATCAGAGGTGAGCATATAATTAAAATAATTGATTATCTAGCAACCTGGCTTGGAAAGATCATACCTGTTTGAAGAAAGCTGTCATTGTGTGAAATGGAGGGTCAATATCGCTTTGCCCGATGATGAAGATGAATCAGAAATCTCTCACTTGGTTATTTCGTTGAGCAGCAAGGAGAGTGTGACACTGCTGCAGTAGGTTTGTGCCAAGCCAGCACATAGGCTTGGTGTCACCAATCACTTGATTGGAAATATGACAAGTGTCACACACAGTACTGGGCAATTAATTACTCATCCTGCTAATGAGCAGCAGCACCTGATATAGAAAGTACTGACAGACACTAGACAGAAAGGGAGGGAAACCCAGCTATCAATTCAAATCATTTGGAGCTAGGGAGGAATGGTCCAGAAGTTGGTATGACTTATGGGTGAGACCCATTGGTTAATTCATAGTTCCTGTGGTCAGTCAAAATGTAATATAAGATTGGGGAGACAGGAGACTTTGGATGATGGGAGGAAGGTGTGAAGGCCTAGGGCTAGGAGTATCTAGGGTGTGATCGCAACTGGCCAGGGATTGGTAGGTTTGCTGCTGTTAATTAACAGGATGAGTAATTAACTGTCCTATACTGCACCATATAATGAACTGTGGTAAACTACACGAACAGCATCACATCCACAGGAAGAAAATGTTCAAGACCAGAATGGAGACAGTGCTGTACTGCTGTCAGTGACACTGGAGGTATTGAATGTACCAGACAACAACATAATGTGCCCATTTTATAACCAAATTAATGATGTGGTATTGGTAAAAATGTGCAACATTTATTTACAAATTATTCTGACTTCTTCAGAAATGTCCAGCATTCCACTAAAGATGATGTGGTATTATATATATATATATATATATATATATATATATATATACATTTCTGAAGAAGTCAGAATAATTTGTAAATAAATAGTAAATATATATATATATATATATATATATATATATATATATATATATATATATATATATATATATATATATATATATATATATATATATATATACGGGATGTGCTGCAATATTTTGTACTTAAGTACTTTCATAGTTAAGAACACTTTTTTGAGTACTTGTACTGGTACTTAAGTACATTTTCCAAAAATCAAAAGTACTTTTACATGTACTTAAGTACATTCCAAAAGTACTTAATTTTTCAAGTACTTTCTAAGCAGTTTTTTAAGTACTATTGAATTGTGATCTCGTAATAACGAGTCAATGAGTCGGTCAAGTCACCCCCCTCCCAATCCCACTGGCCAGTGGGCCACTGGGCTTCTGTACAAATCCATTGACAAGACAGTGGGGGCATCTACACCTTGATGCTGGACATCATGCATCAGCGTATTTCTGTAGGGGTGCACCTGGTAATTTATTTAGATGTTATTAACACCAGGCCTGATTAACACCAGTGCAAGTGCACCAGTGAGCGATCCAGTTGAGCATATTTTGAAGACAACTTTGAACTTTAACAGAAAATATGTGCTCAAGCTCAGTGAGCAGTTCAGGTGAGCACATCTCAAACTTGCATATAAGTGATTTCAAAATGCCACTAGAGTCATTCCCATACTGACATTCAAACTGATGTGACCCTACTCAATGAAGTTTAATTTGATTTGATTTAGTCAAATTAGCTCATGATGTCATCTGTTTTGAGTCACTTTGATGTACCCAATGGTAGAGATGGCAATATAGAAGCCACTTGTAAACACAGGGCTTCTCTGTCTGACAAACCCATCAAATGACAAGCCCATCAAATACAACAACAGAATGAACTGATTTGACAATAAGTCATGTAGTACGAAGTTATGGACTATGAAAATTAATGGTCTGCGCATTACTATATGTGCAATCTTTTGTTTTATTAGTTATCAATGTTTGTACTTATACGATGAAATAAATATGTAACATAAGGAGGGGTATATTATTTTGTTTCTTCAAATATGTCTGAGTATTTGATAACTTATTTAATCTTAAACTTTCCTATCACAATACTCAGAGTACTTCCGTCACAAACAATAATATTCGCATATAATTTTACAACCCAATTCGTACTCCCTAAAAGGTTAAGTCCACCAAAAGTACTGGTACATTTGAAATGTACTTGTACTGGACTTAAGTACTTTTCTTAAAACCATGATGTACTGGTACCTAATTACTTTGTCAATATATATATATATATATATATATATATATATATATATATATATATATACACATGCAGTCACACACATGCACGCATGCACGCACGCACGCACGCACGCACGCACGCACGCACACACACACACACCTGAGTACTTTTTTAATATGATGCTGTGATAATTATTTATGATTTTATTTTAAATACAGTTTTATCAAGTATTTGTAGTTAACAGAATTTAAATATTTTTTACTTAAATACTTTCATAAAGTATCTGAAATTTTCAAATACATTATTTCTGTTTGTTATAACAAAATTAACTAAAGGCTTCTATAAAGGCAGCATCTTTTCCCAGTCAGAAACCCAGTTAGCTTTAAGCAAACATTTATGTTAACAACCAGTTCAGGCCATGTTTGTTTAATTAAGCCACAAAGTCCATAATGAAGGGGCCATTCATCAGTTAGCCTTAAAATGCCTTTGTTGCTCCTACAAGGGACAGTTTAAAAACTGCTTCCTCAACTGATTTAGCCTATCGCAAATCCGGTTCATTGGTGTCCAAATATGTAATGTGTGAATAGTTTATGTAACATCTGCAGTCAATTTAATAAAAAAATGCCTATTTTTGTTCAAATCATCGAAAGAATTGACTTTAGTCGTTAGATCTGGTAAGGATCAAAATGGTAGATATCCAAAATGGTAAGCACTGTGTGGGTCAATGCTGATCATGGGTGTGACCTCCATCCTCTCGCCGATCACATGACAAGGTTACAAAATTTCACTTAGGAAGAAAATCGTGATTTTTCAGCAATTCTGTTTTCATTTCAATTAATGCTTGAACAAGCATTAACTAATTTAATAGTTTGTCTGATGATTTCACACAAAAAACTACATGCAAAAGTTGCACAAATGAGCTAGCATGTTGCAGTGGATACTAGGTTGGTTTGTTTTTGGCAAAATTTATTTGAAATGAGACTAAAAAAAATCAAATAGATTAAGCACCTTTTAAGAACTAGCTGAGTCTATTTCTATGTGATTTAAGTTACACAGCACCAGTAGTCTTTATTCAAATTAGCACACAACCCCTTTCTTCATGTTTGGACAAATCTTCTCACTAGTAGACTATTATTTCATTTTGATGGCATAGTAACATCCTGTCAAATCTTTGATGCCCCCCACCAATTACCAAATCATGGTATTCAGATAAGATCTGACCTCTAATAGATTTAAGAACTACCACTTGGTTTATTACCTTATCAATTTGAAGTATGCCCCTTGTACACTATCTTGCCCCACTATTCTACTGGTCTTCATTGCACTATTTCGACCAAGAATGCTGTCTTCAGCAAACTTGTAATAAGGAAGAAGAGAGACCCATATTGTTCTGTTCTGATCGACGTTTAGACAGCAAGACTAACATACAGGACACATTTTCTCGTACTTAACAACCACAAGGTTTTTCTGGTCCACCCTGACATCCCTCTAGGCTGCATTCCAGGTGCCCTCATTTATACAGCTCAATGAACTGGAGCAACGTGGAATGAACAAAATTGCCCAAGCTTTGTAATGGCAGCAAGAGGATTCAAAACGGATTCTTGCATTGAGAGTCTGATGTTCTAATGAAATGACCACCGCACCCCACCTGTGTCTGTAGCACACTACACACCATCAAATGACATCATACAACAGATCGGGATCTATTTGATATGGGTACACTTCAGCTGTATCTGTCTGACAAAACAATTATCTGCGAGGATGAAAAGAGCATAGAAGCAACAGACATGTTTAGGAAGAATGCTCACAATATCACGGACACGCAAAAGTAATGAAGAAATTCTTAGAACTGCAAACAGTAAAAGACAAATCATATATATATATATATATATATATATATATATATATATATATATATATACAGTCGCGCCTCGTTATAACGCGGTAGTCGGGGTCCACGACTTCGGACCGCGTTGTAAGCGAGGCGCGTTAGGTGTTCTCATATCTGCCACCAGGGAGCTACTAAACAACAGCGACCGCCGCCCGCTTCACCAAGTCCACATGAACCCTGTCGAAGCCCAGTGTACCAAGTCCATGAACCCTGTCGAAGCCCCGTGTGCTTGCAGCATTGTCTTATACGGCAATATGCAGTTTATGGAACTTATTAAACGCATATACTAGCATCAACGTGTATTATTTTTAAATGTCACACCCTCTTGACTCTTGAACTGAATAAAACACATGTACGTATACCATTATGGAATAGATCTACTACAATGATGATGTACGGAACCAACAGGCCTACGAATCGAAAATAATAACCTGGACCTGAGCAGGCGAAAACGTATATGATTTGACAAACGTAGTCTGCAAGCTGATAAAACACAGAAAAAGACAATAGGTAGAATTAATAATAGTTTCACTTCGTCTTTCAACCGATCTCGACTGAAGCATAAATTTATTACGCACCACTTAACATCGATTCATCATTTCATATGCGGATGACGAATTCGTATTTTCGCCACCGGTAGCGCCTTGGGTTAGGAATTTGGCATGTTGGTTTCGCGTCGCGAAAACGATTAAATTTACGATGTAACGGAAGCATGTAATTTCACCCAAGTGTTATATTGGTACTGCTTGTTAAATGCATTTAAAACGGTTGATCTGATTCTTACGCGAGGCATATTTGTGAATCTCGATTGCAATTTACAAACCGTCGAAGCGAAGCCAGCGACAGCGATTGATGTCGGCGGCAGCGCAAAACAAACAACACGTTGATACTCGTTCATTGACATTGTTCACCTAAAGTTTCTTGAGAATTGTCAAAGCAATTCTAAGTAAGTTTAAGCGGGCCCATTTGACATTTTCCCCTGGCGGCAGAAATTCGGGGTCCACGACCGACCGCGTTATATCCGAATCCGCGTAATAACGGGGCGCGTTATAACGACGATATAGCCACATGTCATTGGTGGCCAGAGTATGGTGACTGACCAGTCAGAATGACCACATAAAGACAGCGGGCGGGCAGTCAGTGGGTTGTGCTACTTCAAGGTCAGCTGTTTGTGTTGTTGTGCCTTAAATTGCTCAGTTGTTCAGAGACAAACATAAATAAGACATTCCACAGTTGGGACTGGGCAGTCGCTGACAACATAATCAACTTTAGGTGTATATTCTCTTATTGTATTTCATTATATGTGAAGGTGTCATATGTCAATTTGTCTCCAAATAAAACTGTCCTAATTGAATGTATCTGTTTACTGACCTTGTTGTTCTAATTATTAATTTCAATTAAAACTACTAAAATAAATGCACTTATTTAATTACCATGCTGTTTTAATTGTTTTTTTAGAATTAAGACTTTAAAAACAAACAATTAGAGAAGTGTGTGAAATTTTAAAACATAAAACAGATTATCTCTAAAAGTGCTAATTATGTAATAATCTTAATTTAATAAATCCTTGGCCAACGTCATCCTCGTTCCAATGAGGGAGTGCCGGTGATGATGAATTCAATAAGATTTAAAAAGGTAAAAAATTATCTACCATGCATTGCTATTCGTATACAACTTTCAACAAAACAATATTTAAATCATATATATGACAGTGTAAACACAAGCCCCTTTCGCAAAGGAACACAAACGTTATATAAAGCGAGACAAGAGTTGTACTTACAGGCTCGGGTTATCTAGTCAGTGCGTAGAGAGAGAAGTTTGTCCAAGGCAGGCATAATGGGTAAGACATGTAGCTGATGCAGTGTCAGTCGGACACACCGAGGAAGTGAGTCGGGCAGCGTGTCACGGCTCTCCTATTAGCCGCAGCAATACATGCTAAGTGACAGGACATTTCCTTCCCGTGTGCTGCCCGAGACTCCAACTACTGCCCAGGGACACTCTCAATAGGCTCTGATGATGATCTCACAGCCCTGCTGCAGCCTGTACCACACCTGCCTGCATACCACTTTGATGAACTGCCTGCACCCCATCAGTAGTTGACTTTGATGCACTACTCTCAGAATATACGTACTGCTGTAGACACTGGCACCCCCTATTGGGCCGTTGTTCTACACCCCAAGGTCATGAACCCCCCCCCCTGATAATGGTGCACTCTTGGCAGAGCAAGAGATCAATGCCCCCCCTGTTTACATGGTCATGGCACACCCCTCACCCACCCTCTCAACAACACACAACAGTTGTGGAATGTCCCATGGCAATTCTAATTTTACATGGGGATACACAAGTATGACTTTGGGTCCATTACATTGTAATTAGAAGTGAAACGCCAATTCCAATTGGTATTTTCGATTACTTTTCACTTACATCATGTAACCGTTTAACTCAAATTATTCGCTACAAATAATCAATAAAATATAATATGCTGCATCTCACATTTGTTTGTCATCATGCATCATAATAATACAGAAACTGCTCTAAAACTGCTTTAAGTAGATGTTATTTTTGTTGGCATTGAGTATGTCTATGGTCGCTCTATTCACATACTGTTATTTCGATGTGGATTTGATAATTGGATTTGGTATTTTGGAATTGGTATTTTTGAGGTGGAATTGGTATGCATAATTTGTGTGGAATTGGAATTGATATAATGTAATTGACCCCACATCTGCTTGTCACTGCAAACTGCCCTTTGTTCATAGACATCCCCTTAATATGGCTTGAAGGCAATTCAAGCAGTCCTACATATTGGCTAAAATGTTGCAATATATGGTGAACCAATCACTTTCAACATGGGCCAATCACCATTAGCTTGGTCTTAATCAGGAAGTCAGTGGGAGCGCTCCAATATCCTGTTCCAATAAACACTGCTGCAGTCTCGACTCCGTTCACATAAACACAATGTGTCGTGCAACATATTGTAACAATTTGGAAATTTTTATTTGTCAAAATTTTTCGGAAAGTTCCATCTTTTCCATCCAGATCCATCTATGGGTGTCCGAATCATTCTAAACACAAAACACAGAATTGCTAAGATAGCCTTCAAAACCTATTGAAATAGCCCCAATATTAAGAAATGATTTGTGCAGTAACATTTATCTTGGCAGCCAAGTTAATGCCAGCGTCTGATAGAGTCAGATTCATTGTTATATAGCAAAATACTTGCCCTAAATGTAGATAACAAAAGATTATACAGGGATGCCATCATTCTGTAACTAGATATGTGGTAGAAACACATGAACATTGCCACGCTGTCAACACTCAATGTGCAATTTCTCTCCATCTGCTACTACAAAACACATAACAACCTATTCACTCAAGCATCTTTGTTTATTATACTCGGACAAGAGTAATGGATTTCTATAATCTCCCTTACTATGCCATGAATTCCATAATTCCTCAAGTTTAGTGCTGCTCTAATGGCGTTGTTTACAGCCATCAATTAACTTGCTGTCATCAAAACTGATCACATTCAATGCGGATCACTGGCATCCACATCAACAACATCCATCAAACTGACTAACATCAGAGATGTCTTGGAGGTTATTGACTTCCACGTAAAAGATCTCCATTCAATGTGATAATGATAGTTGGCACTACATGCTCTTAATGCATTTCCTGGCATTTCGCTCAATTTCATGTTGTAATCTTCTCAGCACATATCACGCCTTGCATCACTGCTCTTTCTTGACTCTGTCCCTTGGGGAGACAGAACTGTCTTGGATTGATACTATCAATGAAGCCAGTGAACTCACAAAGGTGTAAATACACTCAGTGTATTTAATACAGTCAGTAAATAATACAAGATGGTCAGAGCTTTCAGATTGTACGCGGCTGTCATAATCAAATGCTGTATCAAATCAATCAAATCTTCTGTATACAATACTCCCATGGTAGTCATGCTTACATGTAGTAAACATATTGAAAAAAGAGATATGTAATTTATGGTATATTATATCGTAGTTAATAAAAATTTAATAAAGAAAACCTACAATGGAATCAGTTAATGTATTTAAAAAGACAGATACAGCTCTTGAACACAGTACTTAGTAGTAAACCACAATTGGATATAAAACTTGCAAATGGCAATATTATCTAAGTAACAGACTATAAACAACTTACTATATATGAATTCTACAAATAATTGGCAAATTCAACTTTAAATAGTTTGAATGAGTCTGACACTACTGCAGCTCCCACATGGGCAACATGTCCGTCCGTCCGTCCGTCCGTCCGTCCGTCCGTCCGTCCGTCCGTCCGTCCGTCCGTCCGTCCGTCCGTCCGTCCGTCCGTCCGTCCGTCCGTCCGTCCGTCCGTCCGTCCGTCCGTCCGTCCGTCCGTCAGCTTAGATTCTTAGTGCAGCTCAATTATCCATACCTGTTTGATGTCCACCCAATATTTTGTTTATCTTAACACACTTTTCGATACGACACTGCGAATATAAGCACCTTGGATAATCATTCAAGCCACAGAGTGTATGAATATTCATCTGTGCAGCTTTATTTTATGCTACATGAAATTGGACACAGCAGAGCACCCTAGCACGGCACACATCATTCACCATTCATCTCCATGTATGCTGACAATGTCATGTAACACAACAAAGTGGAAAAAACTGCTTAGAAACAACAGTGTTTATGTGACTGCAGTGTGAGCGATTGATCCAGACAATGTGCAGTGGGTGTGTAATACACACCCTATGACCTCTTTGTGTCAGGTCAATGGCAGCATCAGAAACACACAGAAACACACCGAACCAAGATGAGTTTTTTGCCAGCATGTGAGCTGATGCATTAGTTCATCTAGTTCAGTGTTGTAGTTCAGGAAAGCCCTAAAACATTCCTGCTCCGTCAATAGTATTATTGAACAACTGACATTTTACAATGCATGTTACCATAGGAATTATATAATATTTTTATTCGTAACAAAGTTCATTTTTATTTAACTCATCGATAACATTTTAGGTAAAATAATAGTATTTTAACTAAATTGGGTTAGGTTTGACTTCCAAATTTTAATTACATATGTATTTATTAGTTTACCGTTAAATTAACGTTATTAGTTTTAACACAAGTTTTATGTTTTTTCTATGTATAATTTTTTTTTGTATTTTATGTAAAGCACATTTTCAAGGAAGCTGAGCTATATAAAATAAATTTATCTTCATTATTATTTACCATTATTATTGTGTGTGAACAACAGCAGAGCAAAGATTGTTTAACGCAATGTATGCAAATTAAAAATCCATCAAACAAATTATAAATAAGAAAATATATGTACAGGCTGTAAATAAGAAAGCATTTCAAGGGTTGAATGGTACTTTTTAAGACTTCCATGCCAACAAATTAATGGTAGATAAATGATAAGACTGCCTTAACAGTATTGGAATTTCTTATTATACGTTCTCAGAAGTTACAAGTCAGATAAATGATAAGACTGCCTTAACAGTATTGGAATTTCTTATTATACATCTCAGAAGTTACAAGTCAGATAAATGATAGGACTGCCTTAACAGTATTGGAAATTTTTATTATACGTTCTCAGAAGTTAAAAGTCAGATAAATGATAGGACTGCCTTAACAGTAGTGGAAATTCTTATTATACGTTCTCAGAAGTTACAAGTCAGACAAATGATAGGACTGCCTTAACAGTAGTGGAAATTCTTATTATACGTTCTCAGAAGTTACAAGTCAGATAAATGATAGGACTGCCTTAACAGTAGTGGAAATTCTTATTATACGTTCTCAGAAGTTACAAGTCAGATAAATGATAAGACTGCCTTAACAGTAGTGGAAATTCTTATTATACGTTCTCAGAAGTTACAAGTCAGATAAATGCAGTACTTTTAGTCAAGACTGCATGAACAAAACTTTATTGTTTAAGTCTTTCTGTGATACAATTTCAACAAATTAAGTCATTGTGTTTGTTTTTCTTTCAACTTGTGTACACTGCAATAAAATGTATAAATTAACGGAAACTGAAATAATTAAGACAATTTGGGTGGGTGAAATGCTTAACCCATTGGAAGTGTCCTTCTTAAACATCTCTGATGTGTAACTAACATAATGTTTTCTTGAGTTTTATAGAATATTATACTTTGTGCAAAAATGCTCTGGCATTAATTAATTTAATAATAAAGTTTATTTCGCTTAGCAGCTATAGAGGCTGTGAATGGTGGCAAATTTAATAATAATAATTACATATGTGATACAACATAGGCCCCTCTACCAGCACACGCAGAGAAGCCTACTCGGCTTTGGAAATGACCCCTAGTCATGACCAATCAATTTTATAATGGCATCCTGTTGTTGACGGGGCATTGAGTTGTTAAGTAACGTTCTACATGATTTAACAATAAAGGGCATGCCAAATTGCCAATCGGACATTTGTAATCATTCTGTTGCAAACTTTGGCATAATAATTACTGACCTTATTAATTTGAAGATAGATATCGGAAAGCAATCTTACTATAATCCAGCAAGTGTATGTATGTATGTCTGTATGCTTGTTACGCTACTCTTCCTAGATGCTTTGCATCTCGGATGCCAAATTTTCAGGCATTCATCTATAACCCCATGACCAAGTCACAACAGTTTGTACGAACAATCGAATTACCCTTTGCAGTTAGTTATTACATACATTGTCCGCAACGCTATGCGAACGGTGTTCACAACGCCATACGACTTTTCTACAAGTGTCCCAATTTACGTAACACAAGGGCAAGGCGTCTCTAAACATTACTATAACTGCCAGTGTTACGTCGTAATTTCAATAGTTGGTTTTCCAAGAAGCCATCAAGATATTGACTAGAAGTTGACCACCTGGAAGAAGTTGACAACCTGGAAGAAGTTGACAAACAGGAAGGACTTGACAAACAGGAAGGACTTGACAAACAGAAAGAACTTGACAAACAGGAAGAACTTGACAACATGGAATAACATGACAACCTGGAAGAATTTGACAACCAGAAAGAAGTTGACAACCAGGAAGAAGCTTACAACCAGGAAGAAGTTGACAACCCAGAAGAAGTTGACAACCCGAAAGAAGTTGACAACCCAGAAGAAGTTGACAACCTGGAAGAAGTTGACAACCCACAAGAATGACAACCCGAAAGAAGTTGACAACCAGGAAGAAGCTTACAACCAGGAAGAAGTTGACAACCCAGAAGAAGTTGACAACCTGGAAGAAGTTGACAACCCAGAAAAAGTTGACAACCTGGAAGAAGTTGACAGCTGATACCAGTCAGATTGTGGTGTTTCATAGTCACTCTCAGTGAATAAAAAAATTTTGGATTTCGTTAAACCAACAACGGTGATCCCAAAACCCACCAGCCACTCACTTTCAACGCCCTCAAAACACTTCAACTGCTCAATATGACAGTTGTTTGGCACTGTCTTCAAAGTGCCTCATGCAAATCTAGATTTGTCCAGTAGTCATGACAAGTCCAACAGGTCCATTGAGATGCAACCATCTTTTGCAGAGAATGACAAGATAATCTTGCAAGTAATCACCAGCCTCGCCAGGTTTACTTCATCAAGTAGTTTAGTCAGGAATTTTATCTTCACAGTGGGCAGTGCAACCGGCAGGAGACCTGGCAAGGAAGAGGTTAATTTTTCTCACTCGTAGCTGATCAAATATGCCAGTGTACATGTTTATTGCCTCTACGTGCGCACAGGCATGCATCCACATCATGCATGCATGTATACACACCATTTAATCTTCAGTATTCGTTCAGCAACATTTGGCCTATGCTCAAACAATAACACCACAATTATATCATGAGAAACTACCTTAGTTACCCAATGATGTACGTAACTATGAATTAATATTGTTCCGAGTTACATAATCTATGTCAAACATCCAAGATTCCTTCATAAAATCTCCACTCCTGGTAAATTTTAGATTATTTTAATGTACGAACCATCCCCACGGGCTACTGAGCAAACCTACCACATTTCACCCCACACGTGCAAAACTGACGGAGATGTGAGGGTTTAAACAGACAAATATACATAGCCACAAACTGCTTTGTAGCATAAACACCACCCTCTGGTCACCACAGGTGTTCAAACCTTGGGATCATTGTTGGACTGACTGAAGCTAGATAAATATGTCACAAGTGTGGTGCCAGACACGTATGCCTTGCCTTGTACACTGTATGCCTTGCCTTGTACACCTGGTGGCTGCACAAACATGAAATGTGAAAAACAAACAAGAGATTGTTATGACAACGATAGAGAAGACTTATGACTGTCTACAAGAGCTAGCAGACGGTGCCAAGTTTCACAGATCCAGTGGACTCTGCACAGTTACTTGATTATTACACAAGGCCTTAACATCAATTACTTCCTCCTGTCATTTCTCACAAGCATGCATGCCCATGTACATGCATGCATACATGCATTTCTGCACATCCACCAGATTTTAGCTACAAATAAATCAGTAAATGTGATTCAATAGAACACTATTTTTTAGAGCAGGTCAATGAAATTGTTGTACGACTGTTGGAGGATAAACCGCTGAGCTGAATGACCAAGGAAGACCGTTTCAGCAACATACACCTCCGTGGAAAGACTTTCACTTAGATATTCCCAAATGATCTGTTCTCATAAAACTCACAAAGTCTACACCAAATCATTTACCTAATAATGCCACTAAATATCACAAAACATTAATCCCAGTGGTCCAAATAGTCTATTTTACATGCTCTGTGTATTAATTTTGAAAACTGATATTATCTTTTGTTCGCTGTCTATCTTGATCACCCTCGCACTTTAATTAATTTTAATTCAAATAAGGAATAGTTTATCAATGCAGTACTCAAACAAACAACTTCTCTACAGGTTCAACAAACTTTCCAATGCATTAATCGTCACAAAGGATCTTACAATCTCAAAATCACCAACACTTGGGGACCTTACAATCTCAAAATCACCAATACTTGGGGACCTTACAATCTCACAATCACCAACACTTGGCATGTAGAATTAAAATAGTTACCCAACTGTGGGTCAAGTCCAAGTCTTTGCGCCTGACCATGAAGTCTGCTCACTGATAGATGTCATGCAAGGACATCGCAGGTTTAGCTCATCATAACCCGTCTTGGATACGGTTTGTTCATTTCTGTGTCTCATCAATATATTACATCCCTATTATGCAGATATCTGTTGCTGCTACAATGCTGATGGGATGGCAAACCAAGTTGGAATTAGTGTGACAGTTTCATCGACAATCACTGCAAGTGATGTGTACCATCAACAGGATTCACTCGTCATTGTGGCATTCGTGTCAGAAACACCAGCAGATAAATCTGGGAGGGGCCAGTATACCATCCTTGAGAATTTATCTAACTGAGCCCCCTCCCTAAACATGTTCAAGACTTCTGTTAAACCCTTTTCACGACAAGCGGATTGAAATGCACACCCTTTTCCATGGACAGAAATCACATTCCACAAGTTATTAAAAATTATACCTTTTTTAAGTTGATGGAATAAAACCAAATACACACACCGTTTAACATGTAAAATATACATTGTTCCATGATATGTGACACAGATTAATTCACTAACACATTTTACTCATTAATTAGTGTTACATAAATGTCAGAATATGTACACTGAAATACGCTAACAGTGAGATCTGACAACCAAACCACATTGCGTGCGTTAACGTGCATTGTGTGCGTTAATGTGCGTTGTGTGCATTAACGTGCGTTGTGTGCGTTAACGTGTGTTGTGTGCATTAACGTGCGTTGTGTGCGTTAACGTGCGTTGTGTGCGTTAGCCATGGAAAATAAACCCATAGAATGTAAAATTTGCCTCAAGGTATCCTCCTCGGGGATTGACAGACACACGTACACTTCTGATGTCAAGATTAAGCTGCTTATCACATTCTGATCATCGTCTGTTCACAGCATCCACAGATTAAATGTACACGTAGCAGGCTGAGACTCATTCCAGACTATAAAGCACTCATCCGACACCTTGCAAATAAATTAATGATACGTCTAAATTAATCGAAAAACATGTTGTGGTACTGGGTACTGACAGTAGGTGGCGATCCAGGATAAAGAGACAAAATAGATTCATTCAATGGTATACTCATGCGACATAGTTAGCAGAATTGACTGAGCCGCGTTGTGGACGCTTCTGCAGTGGCTCATGAGCGATGGATTCCACAGCAGGCCACACAATCCCTGTGAGGGGGTCTTTAACCTCCCCTGGCATAGACACCAGATAGAAGGGACCAACGCATTTTAATGTCTCTTCCGAAAGACACGGGCAAAGTGGGGTGAACGAAATTGCCCAAGTTTCGAAACAGCAGCAGGTGGTTTCGAACCCCGGTCCCCTTGACCGAACATCCGTTGCTCTACCGTACAGTCGCTTTATGCACATAATGGCCTGGTGTAAACATAGTTGGTACTGAATGTGTTTTATGTTTCATTCTTGTTATATCAACTTGATAGCAGTTGTGTGCATGACTATATATGTGTCATTGTATGTATATTTGAATATTGATTAAGGTAGCTGGGGCGGCTATTATATGCTTGTGTTGAATTGAGTATTTTCGGTAGAAGTTTTTAAGATAATTTAACCATTTCTTCATAGATTGTAGTTGAAATACTATCTAATATTCCAGATTAATATAATCTTGAGTTTTTCATTCATTTGGTTATGTTACAAGATTTTAAAAACATATTTGTAAATGTGAAAAAATAGCCACAAAATACAAAATTATATCATTTTGAGAAAATCCCCAAAGAAATAAATCACATACATATAAGCATGACAGTGTCACTGATAACTTTACGGGAATTTTTTTAACATATGCAAATTACGTGTGCTTCACCACCATGAATAAGTTTGCAAAAAGTTGAATGACAGCCTAAAGTGGCAGTGTATTTTTGACACAAACCCTTCAAAAATCATAATTCAAATTCATGTAATTTTGTTTACATTTAAGACGCGTCCATATGCCAAATTGCAGCTTAGTAAGATAACAGAAATGTCAATAGATATGCGTATCATGCATTACAAAGTGTTGACAAAACATAACGGCCATTTCTAATATTGACGTCCCCTTAATTTGCCACCACAATGGCCCTTGAATTTGTATTTGTAACGTGTTATCATCTACAATACCAGGTTACGCCAGCCATCTGACAAACACGTGGCAGGGCATGTTTACGATCATTTTGATTGGCTCATTATCCACAGGGTCACCAGGTCACATCTACTTGGCTGTTTCAGTTATAGCTTCAAAGGCAAAATAAACTGCGTTAGTGCTGATATTTGCTGGTTTAAGGACATGACTTAGTCAGGTAGTTATAGTACTGATGTGTACTGGAATCACAGTAACTAGACAATATGTTCCACATTTACAGCAAACGAATAAACCTGGTTTGAAGATCGAAGCATGTATTCGTTACTATGGAAACATTGTTAGCATTTCTACAAAGTCAGGGGGATTTCCAAAAGGACTGTTTTTAACAATGGACTGGCGAAATACGACATTAGTGCCAGGTGATTATTTGTGGTGTCGACATACAGTTCAATATTTCCTAGCATGCTGAGAAAAAAAAACAAATCAGCTGACACGTTAGCCGCCCCAGCTACCCTAAAAAACTTAATTAAACTGAATCGATCACTAAACATTGTGCATGCTGACGGTTATAGTTGATCTATAACACACTGAAAATATACCCTATAGCTTCATATTATCATTTATATCTTTAAAAACTATTAGATAAAAAGCCCATGTCTGCATTATTGACACTCAATCAAATCACATGATACTTTTAGCCGACTGACAGCACCACTTATCAGATTGTGTAGTACTACTTATCCATATCAATCTGCGTCGATCTGCTCAGTGACAGACATCTAGCAAACTCCCCCCACAAGGTCCCACTGTCAAATTATTTCTTTAAATATAAGAAACAGCCAGACAAGTGGAGAAGCTAACAGGCCACAGAATGTCATACAACAGTTGCTCATTAACACATTACAAGTGTCTGTGTATAATAATTGCTAATAATAATATCACAAAAAACGTCTATTGTGCCTATAAACCCTGGACACCCGAGCTCAGAGGCGCTTCAAAATGAAAGGGTCAGGCAATCTCAAAATCGATATACAGTGTTAAAGTTGTCAACATATGGATGGATATGCTGGCAGCCAAAGAGGGAAAGCGAGGTTAAAAAGATGAGTCTTTAGATGACGGCGAAATTGTATGTGGCCCACTGATCAAATCCTAACAGGGAGGGAATTGTATGTGGCCCACTGATCAAACCTTAACAGGGAGGGAATTGTATGTGGCCCACTGATCCAACACTAACAGGGAGGGAATTGTATGTGGCCCACTGATCTAACACTAACAGGGAGGGAATTGTATGTGGCCCACTGATCTAACACTAACAGGGAGGGAATTGTATGTGGCCCACTGACCTAACACTAACAGGGAGGGAATTGTATGTGGCCCAGTGATCTAACACTAACAGGGAGGGAATTGTATGTGGCCCACTGATCTAACACTAACAGGGAGGGAATTGTATGTGGCCCACTGATCTATCACTAACAGGGAGGGAATTGTATGTGGCCCAGTGATCTAACACGAACAGGGAGGGAATTGTATGTGGCCCACTGATCTAACACCTAACACTAACAGGGAGTGAATTGTATGTGGCCCAGTGATCTAACACTAACAGGGAGGGAATTGTATGTGGCCCACTGATCTAACACTAACAGGGAGTGAATTGTATGTGGCCCACTGACCTAACACTAACAGGGAGGGAATTGTACGTGGCCCACTGATCTAACACTAACAGGGAGGGAATTGTATGTGGCCCACTGATCTAACACCTAACACTAACAGGGAGTGAATTGTATGTGGCCCAGTGATCTAACACTAACAGGGAGGGAATTGTATGTGGCCCACTGATCTAACACCTAACACTAACAGGGAGTGAATTGTATGTGGCCCAGTGATCTAACACTAACAGGGAGGGAATTGTATGTGGCCCACTGATCTAACACTAACAGGGAGGGAATTGTATGTGGCCCACTGATCTAACACTAACAGGGAGGGAATTGTATGTGGCCCACTGATCCAACACTAACAGGGAGGGAATTGTATGTGGCCCACTGATCTAACACTAACAGGGAGGGAATTGTATGTGGCCCACTGATCTAACACTAACAGGGAGGGAATTGTATGTGGCCCACTGATCTAACACTAACAGGGAGGGAATTGTATGTGGCCCACTGATCTAACACCTAACACTAACAGGGAGTGAATTGTATGTGGCCCAGTGATCTAACACTAACAGGGAGGGAATTGTATGTGGCCCACTGATCTAACACCTAACACTAACAGGGAGGGAATTGTATGTGGCCCAGTGATCTAACACTAACAGGGAGGGAATTGTATGTGGCCCACTGATCTAAGACCTAACACTAACAGGGAGTGAATTGTATGTGGCCCAGTGATCTAACACTAACAGGGAGGGAATTGTATGTGGCACACTGATCTAACACTAACAGGGAGGGAACTGCAGAGTGCACCAGCCTTTTTGATAACTGCTCCATCTTAGGAGGTCGTCAAGTCAGCAGCCATATAAGCCATAACATTTCTTATTAAGCAATCACTTCTCAGTCACTCTAAACCACAATGAAGATGAAAACAACAAATCACTTCACAGTCACTCTAAACCACAATGAAAATGAAAACAACAAATCACTTCACAGTCACTCTAAACCACAATGAAAATGAAAACAACAAATCACTTCACAGTCACTCTAAACCAAAATGAAGATGAAAACAACAAATCACTTCACAGTCACTCTAAACCACAATGAAAATGAAAACAACAAATCACTTCTCAGTCACTCTAAACCACAATGAAAATGAAAACAACAAATCACTTCACAGTCACTCTAAACCAAAATGAAGATGAAAACAACAAATCACTTCACAGTCACTCTAAACCACAATGAAAATGAAAACAACAAATCACTTCACAGTCACTCTAAACCACAATGAAAATGAAAACAACAAATCACTTCACAGTCACTCTAAACCAAAATGAAGATGAAAACAACAAATCACTTCACAGTCATTCTAAACCACAATGAAAATGAAAACAACAAATCACTTCTCAGTCACTCTAAACCACAATGTAGATGAAAACAACAAATCACTTCACAGTCACTCTAAACCACAATGAAAATGAAAACAACAAATCACTTCTCAGTCACTCTAAACCAAAATGAAGATGAAAACAACAAATCACTTCTCAGTCACTCTAAACCACAATGAAAATGAAAACAACAAATCACTTCACAGTCACTCTAAACCACAATGAAAATGAAAACAACAAATCACTTCTCAGTCACTCTAAACCAAAATGAAGATGAAAACAACAAATCACTTCTCAGTCACTCTAAACCACAATGTAGATGAAAACAACAAATCACTTCACAGTCACTCTAAACCAAAATGAAGATGAAAACAACAAATCACTTCTTAGTCACTCTAAACCACAATGTAGATGAAAACAACAAATCACTTCTCAGTCACTCTAAACCACAATGTAGATGAAAACAACAAATCACTTCTTAGTCACTCTAAACCACAATGTAGATGAAAACAACAAATCACTTCATAGTCACTCTAAACCAAAATGAAGATAAAAACAACAAATCACTTCACAGTCACTCTAAACCACAATGAAGATGAAAACAACAAATCACTTCTCAGTCACTCTAAACCAAAATGAAGATGAAAACAACGTATCACTCTATGTTGAAA
This sequence comes from Lamellibrachia columna, assembly GCA_963662155.1. Taxonomy (NCBI): domain Eukaryota; kingdom Metazoa; phylum Annelida; class Polychaeta; order Sabellida; family Siboglinidae; genus Lamellibrachia; species Lamellibrachia columna. Next base: position 5,735,895 of record OY759271.1, on the reverse strand, counting down.
TTATGACGTCAAGAAGAAACCCTACAAGACAGCAAGATCATGTCGCAGTTACCCTAAGCCACACATGACAATTATACAATCACACTGATATCAGAAAAATCATAACTTACATGTTTTCATTGACGGTTTTCACTAATCTGTCTTCCAATCTTGTGTGTCATTCATTGCTACTGGGCTGGCGTAACCTGACCGAAGCATAACATAATATAACAATAAATACTTTATTTATACACTCGTATCCAGAGTAAAACCCTCGTCCAGAGTGTTTACATTTGACTAAAATGCTAAGTCTAAATACTATAAATACTGATTAACAGAGCTGCTAAGAATTAAAATTCAATACCGCAGACTTTTACTAATAAAAAGAATAAAAGTTGCTAAGATTGGTCTAAAAACTGAACTAGACAAACTATAATGCACAAAATAAAGTAGGTATAAAGAACATATGTAAAGTCAAGATTGTCAATAGTTACATTCAAATAAGAAATAATATAAATATTTGATAAATAAATAAACAGTAACAATATTTATGAATAAATAACTCTAAGCCACACATGACAACTACAAGAGGCAAAGCATTGTTGAAAGAAGTGTTGTAATTACATATGTAATTAAATATAACTGAAGTTTGCTTTCAGAAACATTGGTGTGTAGTGTAGATGCAACGATTTGAAGCAACATCTTCAACTCATTTAGGCCACCATGAATCAAGTTCATTTACACCCGTCATAGTTTATCCGATGATTTCATCATAACTAAATAACACCTTTACACAAATGAGCTACCATGTCGTAGTGGATACTACAGCTACCATGTCGTAGTGGATGCTAGAGCTACCATGTCATAGTGGATACTAGAGCTACCATGTTGTAGTGGATATTAGAGCTAGCATGTCATAGTGGATGCTAGAGCTAACATGTCGTAGTGGATGCTAGAGCTAGCATGTCATAGTGGATACTAGAGCTAGCATGTCCTAGTGGATGCTAGAGCTACCATGTCGTAGTGGATGCTAGAGCTACCATATCATAGTGGACACTACAGCTACCATGTCATAGTGGATACTAGAGCTACCATGTCATAGTTGATGCTTGAGCTAGCATGTCATAGTAGATGCTAGAGCTACCATGTCATAGTGGACACTACAGCTACCATGTCGTAGTGGATACTAGAGCTACCATGTCATAGTGGATGCTAGAGCTACCATGTCGTAGTGGATACTAGAGCTAGCATGTCAAAGTGGATGCTAGAGCTAGCATGTCGTAGTGGATGCTAGAGCTACCATGTCATAGTGGACACTACAGCTACCATGTCATAGTGGATGCTAGAGCTACCATGTCGTAGTGGATACTAGAGCTAGCATGTCATAGTGGATACTAGAGCTAGCATGTCATAGTGGATACTAGAGCTACCATGTCATAGTGGATGCTAGAGCTACCACGTCATAGTGGATGCTAGAGCTAACATGTCATAGTAGATGCTAGAGCTAGCATGTCATAGTGGATACTAGAGCTACCATGTCATAGTGGATGCTAGAGCTACCATGTCGTAGTGGATACTAGAGCTAGCATGTCATAGTGGATGCTAGAGCTAGCATGTCGTAGTGGATGCTAGAGCTACCATGTCATAGTGGATGCTAGAGCTAGCATGTCATAGTGGATGCTAGAGCTACCATGTCGTAGTGGATGCTAGAGCTACCATGTCATAGTGGATACTAGAGCTACCATGTCATAGTGGATACTAGAGCTACCATGTCATAGTGGATGCTAGAGCTAGCATGTCATAGTGGATGCTAGAGCTACCATGTCGTAGTGGACACTACAGCTAGCATGTCGTAGTGGATACTAGAGCTAGCATGTCGTAGTGGATGCTAGAGCTAGCATGACGTAGTGGATACTAGAGCAACCATGTCATAGTGGACACTACAGCTAGCATGTCATAGTGGATGCTAGAGCTAGCATGTCGTAGTGGATGCTAGAGCTAGCATGTCGTAGTGGATACTAGAGCTACCATGTAGTAGTGGATACTAGAGCTAGCATGTCGTAGTGGATACTAGAGCTAGCATGTCGTAGTGGATGCTAGAGCTAGCATGTCATAGTGGATGCTAGAGCTACCATGTCGTAGTGGATACTAGAGCTAGCATGTCATAGTGGATGCTAGAGCTACCATGTCATAGTGGATACTAGAGCTAGCATGTCATAGTGGATGCTAGAGCTAGATGTCGTAGTGGATGCTAGAGCTAGCATGTCATAGCGGATGCTAGAGCTAGCATGTCGTAGTGGATACTAGAGCTACCATGCCGTAGTGGATGCTAGAGCTACCATGTCGTAGTGGATACTAGAGCTACCATGTCGTAGTGGATGCTAGAGCTACCATGTCATAGTGGATACTAGAGCTACCATGTCGTAGTGGATGCTAGAGCTACCATGTCATAGTGGATACTAGAGCTACCATGTCGTAGTGGATACTAGAGCTACCATGTCATAGTGGATGCTAGAGCTAGCATGTCATAGTGGATGCTAGAGCTACCATGTCGTAGTGGACACTACAGCTAGCATGTCGTAGTGGATACTAGAGCTAGCATATCGTAGTGGATGCTAGAGCTAGCATGACGTAGTGGATACTAGAGCAACCATGTCATAGTGGACACTACAGCTAGCATGTCATAGTGGATGCTAGAGCTAGCATGTCGTAGTGGATGCTAGAGCTAGCATGTCGTAGTGGATACTAGAGCTACCATGTAGTAGTGGATACTAGAGCTAGCATGTCGTAGTGGATACTAGAGCTAGCATGTCGTAGTGGATGCTAGAGCTAGCATGTCATAGTGGATGCTAGAGCTACCATGTCGTAGTGGATACTAGAGCTAGCATGTCATAGTGGATGCTAGAGCTACCATGTCATAGTGGATACTAGAGCTAGCATGTCATAGTGGATGCTAGAGCTAGATGTCGTAGTGGATGCTAGAGCTAGCATGTCATAGCGGATGCTAGAGCTAGCATGTCGTAGTGGATACTAGAGCTACCATGCCGTAGTGGATGCTAGAGCTACCATGTCGTAGTGGATACTAGAGCTACCATGTCGTAGTGGATGCTAGAGCTACCATGTCATAGTGGATACTAGAGCTACCATGTCGTAGTGGATGCTAGAGCTACCATGTCATAGTGGATACTAGAGCTACCATGTCGTAGTGGATACTAGAGCTACCATGTCATAGTGGATGCTAGAGCTAGCATGTCATAGTGGATGCTAGAGCTACCATGTCGTAGTGGATGCTAGAGCTACCATGTCATAGTGGATGCTAGAGCTAGCATGTCGTAGTAGATACTAGAGCTACCATGTCGTAGTGGATGCTAGAGCTACCATGTCGTAGTGGATACTAGAGCTAGCATGTCGTAGTGGATACTAGAGCTAGCATGTCGTAGTGGACACTAGAGCCAGCATGTCGTAGTGGATACTAGATAGGCAACTTTTTTTCAGGAAATGATTCTGAAATGAGACGATCAAAACAATGAAACTGAGATGCGAGCTTTAAATACCATCTGTATCGATTCAAAATCAATGCAACAAAACGTTCCCCACTTAGTCGATGCTACTCAACTTATTTGGTAATTGCAGTAAAACTGATTACTTTCAACCATGTCTTGTAACAGCAGATTACAAGCAGAGTATTGATTGGAAGACAACACAATACTAATTACAAGCAGAGTATTGATTGGAAGACGACACAATACTTCAATTATTAATTAAAAAGGCTCCTGTTAACACTAAAGTAATTTGGCTGAGTGGTTTGCCGACATTTAAAGGTATATATTATTATCACGAGACCATAAATTCATGTAGTCAGGCCTGGACATTCAACTTACAACTGCCCCTGCCTTTATAATGCAGGTCTCAAATCACTAATCTACATTATTTGTTGCTGCAAATAGAGCTAATCGATAACTGTGTCACCTAAAGCTGTTATGATCTGTGATTTTAAGCTGTCTCTGTCACAGTTAATTTTACGTCACAGCTTTAGGAATGAACTCAAGGGGATTACTGCAAAATACAGTAGAGGAAGCCCGTTTATTTTTGTCTTGCATTGGCATAGGGATACGTTTGTTGTGCACGACATACAGCATGACTCAGCATTTTGTGATAAAGCATATACGAGATAGGATCAACATGTTGTGATTACAGGGCATTTGTCTATTGGCTAACAAATAATGCTGCCATACCATATAATCAAATAAATAACATTCATAATTCCCACTGGCAATTGTTAAGTAGCTTATGCCGGTTTGGGGATTTATAAAAAATAAAATAATGCCAATAATCCTAAGCAAATATGGATACGATTAACCCACACACCCACCCACACAAATTGAACGTACTGTATACGGACCGCCAAATGCTGATTACTGCAAAGTTCAACCAGGGAAAAACCCCTAAAAATATCCCTTTCCGGTTTTTGTATAATAATCCAAAGTGAATCCTCAACCCACCAACTATATCCAAATTTCACAAAGCCCTTTAATCGAACACAACACTAAAAAAAGACAAATATATATTTCACAACACATATATTTTAAAAGACGATTTTTATCGGATACTGGCACAACTAAAAATGCACACTTACTTTTTGCGTTCCCTGCACTAATATTGCTGCAGACACGATGATCAGTTGAGCTACAACGCAGCACAATCGGAGTGAGTGATATTAGTTTCCTGCACACAGCACGGTATTAAATCGCCGGCTATTGTCATGGCTCACAACACCGTAGCACTCACTTAATAACCCTGACAAGTGCAATGCTGTGGTCAATGGGAGGCTGGCGAGATAACTTGTGGCAGCAACGAGGAGAGAAACGTTAGATGAAGTGGAACAATAGTTAGCAGTATATTAACACAGTTAATTAAGGGCCAACACAGTGCCATCTCACATTGGAAGAGTCTACCTACTCAAGTTGTCACACTGCGACAATTCGTTGCCAAATCATGTATTTTCGGAAACATTAACGGGTGAAATATCACAATGGCCACACATTTTGTATGGATATTATTTTTAATGAAATACTAATAAATCATCCCAGAAAACAGTCCTTCAGCTCACCAATGAATTTTTTTTTAATTCCCTTTACAATCTTGTAAATACACGATTGCTGTATATTCCCTTTACAATGTTGTAAATACGTGATTGTTGTACATTCCCTTTACAATGTTGTAAATACCAGATTGTTGTACATTCCATTTACAATCTTGTAAATACATGATTGTTGTATAATCCCTTTACAAATATATTATTGCTGTACATTCCCTTTATGCTGTTGTATATACGTGATTGTTGTACACCCCCTTTACAATGTTGTAAATACATGATTGTTGTACATTCAATTTACAATGTTGTAAATACACTATTGTTGTACATTCCCTTTATGATGTTGTAACTACATTATTGTTGTACATCCTCTTTACAATGTTGTAAACACATTATTGTTGTACGTTCATTTACAATGTTGTAAATACACCATTGTTTTATATCCCCTCTACAGTGTTGTAAATGCATCATTGTTGTACATTCCCTTTACAATGTTGTAAATACATGATTGTTGTACATTCCCTTTACACTGTTGTAAACATCTAAAATATCAAGAATTATTAAGCCAATACATTTTCTCTTTATCATACATAAACTTTCTTAAATCTAGTTCAAATGTGATTTTAATTTGGAGTGGAACTTTAAATAGGGCTAACAGTTATTACAATATAATTATCCAAATATGAAATATAACTTACCTTTTCCCATATGTAGCCAAACTGAGATGTTTCAGCTACAACCCTAAAGCAAACGTCCACCTTCTTGTTTGAACCGGTCAGCTCGAATCCTCATTTGCATATGTGTGCACAATGCAGGTCGACCTCATACACACCATATTTCATACACATTTATATACATTTTTTTACACATTTTACAAATACAACAATGTCCAAGTTTGTGTGTAACTTGTGATAACTTCCAATGTTTATCAAATGTGTTGAATCAGCTTAAAACACACTTTACATGTCCACTTTAGTCTGTTGATCATCACTATAAATTATGTTCAGCTGACCACCACTGGACGGCACATTGACCATGATCAAAGTCATCCAAGAAAAATCAATCATCTCCGAAGGCAGTTTCCAAACAACATGCTTCATTTCAAGTGGCTCCGCATAATGAATAATTTGATTACACCCGCAGATAAATCGCAACCTTAATTACAACTACACATAAGGTATTTATTCTGATCCACATGTCTGTGAATGCACTGAAGTCAGGGCTGGCCCGTACGGCGGGCAAATTAGTCCTGCCAGTCAAACTTCATGCTCCAACAACGATCTACTGAAAGCTATCCACAGAAATATGGGCTCATTACATGGAAGCTGCATTCGGCATCTTTAATCAGCACCCAAACGTTGCCACACAAAGGTTATCTAAGGGTATCTACAAGCAAGTTATTTAACTGTCAACATAAAAACTTGAACTGTAAATTGTGTGGTGATTAAGAGAAAAAAACGTCTTGGTGCTAGAGACACCAGAGTCACAAGAGTGCAGTTTACGTGTGGTTGTATTACCTGATAAACATGCTTGATCAACTCGCCAACCCACTTGTTTGATAACGTCTTCATTTAGCTACATCACAAGAAATTCTGACCATTTCTTTGGCTAATTTTCCAATTATTAACAAAAGCAGAAATTGTTATTTTCTTCATGATCAACAAATAGCTGCTCCTTTTCATCTACATGTTACAGTAATTATGTACAAATGACGAGACCAGTCAGTGCAGATCATCTCTTTTTCCACCACACTCTAGATTCTTTCATTTAAAACAGAAATGTGTATTATTTTAACAATCCACTGGCATATACAAAGATAACTGTTAACTTATACTTCCTATTTAACAATCCACTGGCATATACAAAGATAACTGTTAACTTATACTTCCTATTTAACAATCCACTGGCATATACAAAGATAACTGTTAACTTATACTTCCTATTTAACAATCCACTGGCATATACAAAGATAACTGTTAACTTATACTTCCTATTTAACAATCCACTGGCATACACAAAGATAACTGTTAACTTATACTTCCTATTTAACAATCCACTGGTATACACAAAGATAACTGTTAACTTATACTTCCTATTTAACAATCCACTGACATACACAAAGATAACTGTTAACTTATACTTCCTATTTAACAATCCACTGGCATACACAAAGATAACTGTTAACTTATACTTCCTATTTAACAATCCACTGGCATACACAAAGATAACTGTTAACTTATACTTCCTATTTAACAATCCACTGGCATACACAAAGATAACTGTTAACTTATACTTCCTATTTAACAATCCACTGGCATACACAAAGATAACTGTTAACTTATACTTCCTATTTTTTCCTCGCAAATAATTTTATAAATATACAAGATTTGAAGAAAGCAAAGACCTATTATAGGATATACAACTGTCAGCATGTAACTAGGAGGGTAGATACAGGTGAAACTACTGCAAGCAACTAGTCTGTATACCCTCCAGCAGGGTGAAACTTTGGGCTCTTTCCCTAATGTTTACCCACGAAACAATGGAATATGTTTACAAACCTGAACAGACATGATTTGATATTAGATGTTTACAAACAGACACATATCTACCTGGGATTTGTGTAGAGTTCTCAATAAAAAGTTTTTATACAGCGCCATCCAGTCCATAGGACAGCTCACAGCCCTTTACACTTCACCCCCTGGCAGACCTGTTCATTCCATTGCCAACTTGACTACTCTGGGAAGCATTCAGCCATGCAGCAATTACCACTCAAAGACTATTCTGTCATATATATCCTCCACTGTCTATAGCCAGGTACTCGTTTATACAGCTGAGTGAACTAAGGCAGTGCGGAGTGAACAAAACTATCCAAGCTTCATCTCGATTTAGAGTCCCACATTCTAACCACTGAGCCACTGCTTCCCACAATAAGCCAGCAGCTTCTTTGTTTCTTGCTTTGGATAACGATATTTTAAATCTCTTTATTTCTGGTATTTATGTCAACAGCAACAATGTTCAGAATATAATAATTACGTTGACATTTCAATAGGTTTTATTGCGCAAGAAAGCCTGGTCAACTTTGATCATCTTGCTCTGGTCAATTATTTGTTCCTGGAGTCCAAGACAAACATCAGGCCTAAGGCTTTCTTGGTGGCAGCACCAACTCTGTGGAATGCACAGCTGAACTCAAATTCCCGAGGATTTCGTTGCTACAGCAGTTTTGAGCATGTCTTTGTGAAATTACAAATTTATAAATGAACTAGTGATGGGAAAGCACCACGAGGAGAACACTGATACAGGCAAACAGGTGTTTTATCAACGCGTCATCAACGTTGTCATCTCCAACGCTCATCCACTGTTGCATCACGTTTAATAATTTGCCATGCAAATGCGTTACATACATAACAACGAATGGACGACATCAGACTTACAGGATGCCTGGTCGATGCGTTTATAAATAATACATACATACACTAACTAATCTACCTGCTTATGTACAAACATAACAAACATATAAACAGCACCTGTCTACACAACAGTTCAGTTCATTGCTTCAAAAACAGAGTATTCGGTCACAGTCGCTCAAAGGTAGGTTTATATCGTCCTCGCACCAGGGTTTCTTAATACATCAGCTGTACCCCTGGTAGATCGCTGTTGAAACGCTGATTTTTCAGTTGCCGTGTTAACCAGTGAGATCACGAGCTTGAATTTATGAGGTCTACCTCTGGGAACTTAACATAGTTGGTTGTGGACCCAACGTGGTTGGTAATGACAGGCATTTCGTGGAAACACTCTGAATTTTTGGGGGCAGGCGCATCTGGTTATCAGAAACACATCAACCAGGACAGGAAGTGGGACAAAGTACAAACGATTCAGTTTCCATCGACACGTGGCGTGGGATAAACTGACAAATCCATGTTTCAACAGGTCGATCTGCCAGGGGTACTGTAGTACTACCACCCCTGGCTAGCGAGGATGTCTGCCAGGGGTACTGTAGTAATACCACCCCTGGCTAGCGAGGATGTCTGCCAGGGGTACTGTAGTACTACCACCCCTGGTTAGCGAGGATGTCTGCCAGGGGTACTGTAGTACTACCACCCCTGGCTAGCGAGGATGTCTGCCAGGGGTACTGTAGTACTACCACCCCTGGCCAGTGAGGATGGTCTATATGGACATACTGGAGAGCATCTCAAGTCAGTAGACACACTTGGAAGCACCAGTAAAATGAGTTTCATGGATAAACTTTTCTATGGCCAATTATAACTATAGACCTATAAGGTACTCCTGTTGTGATTTATAAGGTACTCCTGTTGTGATTTATAAGGTACTCCTGTTGTGATTTATAAGGTACTCCTGTTGCGATTTTGTCAACATGTCATTCTGCTGACAGATGTCTGATCATTTCACCAAGAAGCCTTTTCCATGTTATTTCATCTTTCAGCCTACAATCTACATTTCACATTTAGTGCACCTTAATAAAAGGCATTTCATGTCAGAATATACAGTGTGCTAGCATTCCTACAGACTTTGTTAGCCAAAACGACATGTAATAAAATTACCCTCTGTATGTTTACTACTGGAAGTTAAAAATGCACACAGGAAATACCATCAAGTAGACATATATATGCCAATTAAACAATTCAGAGGCATATACAGTCAACCCCGTCTTAAGCAAACACTCAACGGAGGTCAAAAAGTGGTGTCTTAAGGGGAGACACCCCAGATGGATAAGATTTTTTTATTGCATAGCTAATGCAATTGTTTTTAGTGTGGGTCTGAGTAAAAAAATGTACTGACAATTTTCTGCTAGACCCCCATTTCCATGGAAACAAATAAAGATGGCCACCAAATATAGCATAGTTATGAAACACTGTAACTCCTCCAATAATTCAAAAACAAAACATCTCTTCGTAGTTGCATAAAGAAGATAATAAGGAGTACATCAATCAAAACTTCATTGGTGTAGCATCATTATTACCAGAGATATGATGTTTCTAAATTGGAAACAGTTTTTTGCAAACGCCCGTCAAAGGTTGAAAAACGGGATTTATTATTTGAAAGAGGCATGCTTTATCCATGAATAAACATGATTTAGAGGTATGTAATTCCTATAAAAGTGAACTTTATGGATAATAAATATACAAAGCTATCAGAATACATTGGAAACACGTTTTGAGTATTTTTGTTAAAAAATGCCATTTCACCTGGGGTGCCTCCCCTTAATACAGGTTATATAATATACAGGTGGTACTTCAGGATGAGTTGACTGTGGTCGTTAATGGGAGGTGGTTTCTCAATGGCTTTAATGCAGGTGGTCGCTTGAACAGGTTGGACTGTATATACACCTATATCCTGTCACAGTCCTGTATAATTACTGGCAGTAGTAGGCGTAGTTCTCAGTTGGACATGTCAAAAAGACTTCAAATAGGCTATTTTCAAGGGAAATTGCATTTTGTGTGACAAATAACCAAATCTTTGCTTAAATCTGTGATTCGTCACTGTACAAAAATCTTCATTTGGGCAAGACCTAGAAGGACACTGCTGGCATGTGCTTGTGATTTAGAGCGTGGCGACAGACTGTGCGGACGCAAAGGCGTGCAGGTTGCCCATCTGACTGAGGCCGCTCTCAATGTGCTTCACGTGGATCTCCACACAGTTCTCGAAGGTTCTGTAACCAACAATCTTCAAATCTGTATTGCGTGAACAGTTCCAGTAATATGCGCAGTCGGTTAATCAAACAGTGCAAACTTTTGTTCGAATCTACCTTGATCGATAGATCGGGTAACTTGCGAAAGTGTTGCTAACCTTGTATGTCGTAGAATATAGAGCCAGAGCAACGTGTCCTTTTTCGATGAAGTGCCAAGTCAAAAATAATTTAATAGTTTGTCAAATGATTTCATTAGAACGTACAAATAAGCTAGCATCTTACAGTGGATACTAGAGCTAGCATGTTGCAGTGGATACTAGAGCTAGCATGTTGCAGTGGATACTAGAGCTAGCATGTTGCAGTGGATACTAGAGCTAGCATGTTGCAGTGGATACTAGAGCTAGCATGTTGCAGTGGATACTAGAGCTAGCATGTTGCAGTGGATACTAGAGCTAGCATGTTGCAGTGGATTCTAGAGCCAGCATGTCGTAGTGGATACTAGAGCTAGCATGTTGCAGTGGACATGATTCTAAAATGAAACGAGTGACAAATTTTAATTGAGGAAGTAGCTTTAAATGTAGTGTTTTTTTTTTCAATTGAACTCATTTCTGTACAATACACTACATTTTAAGTAAGTTTACTGCTTATAAAAACTTGACCTATTATATCTAGTTTTAGCGGGTGTCACCAGAGTACTCACGTGATATTGCTTGGGTCGACAGACACTTTGATATCATTGAGGGTGTCTTGCAACGACACAAACTCAAACGAATGCATGTCATTCTCAGTAAACGTCTACAAAATGTAAAATACAAATCAGATGTTTAAAAAATTGCTACACAAATAAAATATTTCAAGTTATGGAGGTTGGTAATAGTATTTACAATGTTTGCTATGACATTTTAGATGACTAGTTTACTAAGTGAAGACTCACCCTGATTTGAAGAAGAAGTGAATTGAGCTTTCCAATGAGAGTGAGGATTCTATCCTTCTTCACCATTCTACGACCCTACAACATAAACATTGTCGATGCAGACCAAGAACAACAGATATGGGTCATAGGTTATCACAGACCTCGAATTATATGCACCCCATCCAGTTACAGCCATGCAATCTTTGAGCATATACATAAATACATGAAAAAAAGTACACGAAAAGCAGACACCAGTATCAAGGTTTACGGATGATATCATAAAATTTATTTGAATATCTTTTCATTGATCATGTCTGTCGGAGAGGCGTTTTTATCTTGCAGGTTCAAATCAACTGAAACTGATGCCTGAACAGATGTAAACAGAGCCACGCATGAAACACTTGATAGACTAGAAGATTTTCTGGCTGGAAATATCTGAGTGAGATGTTTCTAAGTACATTTCTGTGAAGGGACAACATTTTGGCATGCTGACCCCCATCACAGATAAGACTGATAAAGATACTTCTAAATAATATTTCCAATTTAATTTATCGGTGTGACAAATAAAAGTGTCTATTTCATCATACCACTGTAAAAATCAAGGGAAAGGTTACACACTAAAGATTACCCAATCACACTAAAGGTTACCCACTCATGCTAACAAATTGTATTAACAAAGAAGACAGATTTAAAATGGAAAAATAATAACAGGAAACAACACTATTCATAGTGTCACTGTCTCACTGACACCACCATGACATGCTAAGTGGTTATTTCTATCAGACCAGCTGAAGAAATGGGAACATTATTCACTGCGAGAAGTGAGCGAGAGTTGACTCACCTGTATGAGGTTCGCTCTCTTTACCATCTCCTCCGCCTCAGCATCACAGTTCCTCGACACCTCCGTAGGCTGGGACATGAGAGCCCCACCGTGGTCAGGGATCTACAGACAGTAACAGGAAGCATTGCAACATACAACTTCAAGCCAATGGGACATTACAGGCATGTAACATTTATTGGAGTTACTTTTCAAGTACTTTCAAAGCCTTCAAAGTGTAATACAAGGTCTTTTCCTGGGACTATAAACCCTGTGCATAACCTTTAGCTCACAAATTTGTCAACCGTCAGCCGTTCAATACAAGACTTCAGCCATTGATTGCAAGACTTCAGCCATCAATTGCAAGACTTCAGCCATCCATAACAAGACTACAGCCATCCATTACAAGACTACAGCCATCCATTACAAGACTACAGCCATCCATTACAAGACTACAGCCATCCATTACAAGACTTCAGCCATCCATCCATGCAACTATGCTGTTTCTGAAAATTAAAAAAATTTCAAAGCGAAAGTAAATAAATGGTTGAAAATAAACCTTTGTTACTGGTGACAAAAGCCTAATAAGATTACCTCATCATAGTACTGTTGTATGCCAATGAGGTACTCGTTGAGATCTTTGTTGAGCCGGTCCAGTTCAAGTACTGTGCTGGCGTACTGCTGCTGAAAGTGGGTGTCAAACGGCTTCCCATACGACTTCTGAAATACACGACACCATAACCAATAAGTCTGCTGCTATTCGGCCTATTTCTGAATGGTGAAATACAAATTTAAAAATAGCCACACTGAGTAGAACAGTGCTAGATTAGCACATCTTTATTTTGATGTATTGACTTCTATGATTTTCTACAACACAATGAGACATGAGTTTTTTCAAGACTCCTACACAACCGTGACATTCACAGAAGAAACTACACAACAATATCTGAATAACCCACCACAAATAATCAACAAAGAAAATGGACAAATCATAGAAAATACATATGTATGAAAAAAACATTTTATCCAAGTTGACTTTATCAGGTAGTTAAGCATCTACAAATCCTCTAATGTGTCACAACTGAAAATAAAACACCCACAACAATATACTAATTGCATTCACAGACGGCCACTAAAATGAGACTTCTGAAAAAGACACTTCTGTAACTGGCAGTCAACCTATTTGGCGTGTTGACCGCCAACTGAACATACTTGTTGGTCATCCGCAAGCCCTACCATGTTGACCGCCAACTGAACATACCAGTGCATACTTGTTGGTCATCCGCAAGCCCTACCATGTTCCCAAAAACGTCGTCGCTAGAGAGAAGCTCTGGAGTAGTCACCATCTTCTCTGCCTGTGTATTCATCTCCTTCAGGTCTCTGATGCACTCCTTCTTGATGGCCAGGATCTTGGAGAGGCGCGTCTAAAGCAGACATTCACTGTCATCATACCATCTTCAAAAGAAAAAATCTTAATTTAAAGGAATATTTATTTACGAAAAAAAATTAAAGGAATTTGTTTAAGGACTTTTAAGGTTTTTAATGGAGTGTTGGGTCCAACATTGTTTATACAGATTAGTCCTAGAAATATACTGGCTCATAAGCAGACTCAACTATTTAGCTGGGTAAATTTAGACAAGACATGTTCACACAAAGTCAGAAGCAATAGCTCATTCAACCGTGAAATGATGTGTAAGATTCACAATTTAGTACTCCCTTGGTGACAATTTCAGGTAATTTTGCAACTTGCTATGTGGAAATAATAGAATTCTGCACATTTCTAGGTATTTTTACAGCCATGAAAAAATAAAGAAATTTAATGAAATTTTGTGAAAATAAAGGAACGTCAAAGAATATTAAGGGATGGGACAAAAATAAAGGAATTTACTTCAAATTAAAGGAAAGGAATGACCACTGCATTCATGTCCTTTTATTAGATTACAAGCTGACATTATATTAGTCATGTCAGGTGGTAATACTACAAGCAGACATTATATTAGTCATGTCAGGTGGTAATACTACAAGCTGACATTATATTAGCCATGTCAGGTGGTAATACTACAAGCTGACATTATATTAGTCATGTCAGGTGGTAATACTACAAGCTGACATTATATTAGCCATGTCAGGTGGTAATACTACAAGCTGACATTATATTAGCCATGTCAGGTGGTAATACTACAAGCTGACATTATATTAGCCATGTCAGGTGGTAATACTACAAGCTGACATTATATTAGTCATGTCAGGTGGTAATACTACAAGCAGACATTATATTAGTCATGTCAGGTGGTAATACTACAAGCAGACATTATATTAGTCATGTCAGGTGGTAATACTACAAGCTGACATTATATTAGCCATGTCAGGTGGTAATACTACAAGCTGACATTATATTAGTCATGTCAGGTGGTAATACTACAAGCTGACATTATATTAGTCATGTCAGGTGGTAATACTACAAGCTGACATTATATTAGCCATGTCAGTTGATAATACTACAAGTAGACATTCTGTCAGTCATGTCAATTGACCACACAACAACAGTTATGTCAGTTCACAAAACTACGTAATGCGTAAGGCAGTAAAGTTAGCTGCTACTGGATCGTCCCACATGGAACAAGAAGTAGGCATGGAACTTACAACTAAAACCAGGAACTTGATCGGGAAGCCACCGTATTCACTGGGCAGACACTTCTCCTTCAGGGGGGAACTGCCTAGTAATGGGTCATTGTCCTAGAAACAAAACATTACTACACTCAGCACGGCAGCACATGGGAAGTCACCCCAGGCATATGTGGAACATAACAAAGTCACAGTAATTAATACACGACAGTAATAAACTGACAAATTAGGCAAGGAGCAGGGCTGGGTCCAATTACACAAAATTATATCAATTACAATTAAAAAAAAATTCAATTACAATTACAATTAGTCATAATTTTCCAAATCAATTACAATTACACTGTTTCAATTTCAATTACAATTACATTATGCGGAACCAAATATATTCAGCATTTGTTAATTATGTAATTTTGCGCGTTTTGCTGAATTTTGTTGAATTGTGACTTTGAATTATACTAAATAAAAAGATCGCCGTTTAAAACATATTTTTATTATATAAAAATACAATGCAATATCCAGACATAATCCTACAGGACATATTCCAATGCAGACATTTATCTGTGCGCATTTCTTAAATTTTTCTTTGGAAAATACTAATAATAGGGTTTGATGTGTTTACTTTGAGGTTGTAGCTCCTGCTCTAAGCTGACATTCTTAATTGGTCTGCCCTTTGCTTTGTGTTGGGAATGGGGAGAGGCCATATAAATGGTCCTTGCAACCTGACCTGTCTCCAACCCACCACAACACAAGGGGTGTAATTGGCTTGCTAACTCTGCAATGTTTCACAGAGCTGATATTTTCTGAAGCAATATCAGGCTACAGGTCTTTCCATGTTGTTTGAATACCAGCTTAGCCTTTGTCTGACAATGTCTGTGCATTGTTTATTGCTTCCTGGCTGTTACCAACTTACTGAAAAAGCTAATTGCTAAGGCTACCCACCACTAGCACCACTGACCAGTACCCACCAGACAGTGAATACTGAGACTTAAATATAAATATATAAGCAGGTGTTATTATTAGTCTGGATTTTCAACTCATGTGAGACTTAAATTATATTTTTATTGACAATTCGTTCAGGTAGTTTGTGATATGAAACGTAATGTAATTGATTGTAATTGAAATAAAATTTCAATTATACAAAATATAACAATTACAACTACAATTACAGCAGCATTTTTAAACCATAATCAATTACAATTACACAATTTTGCTGTAATCAATTACAGTTACAATTACATAATTGGACCCAGCCCTGGCAAGGAGTTTTTTTTCCATTTGAATAACACAGGATATAAATGAAAGTAAACATGGTTGGAAGGCATTGTTAAAACAGACACATTGGCATGTGACATTGAAACAGGAATTTGGTCACAGTACTGTATTTTTACTTATAACGTAATGGAATAAAAACTAAGTACGCACTTTCCCTTCCGATGACTGTCTGATACTTACACTAACTAAGCCTAACGAGTTGAGACCAGCGACGAATCTGACAGGGCTGTAGATGGTCTGGCGGGGTCGTTGCCTGCTGGTGAACGCTGACAGGGGCATTGTCTCCTGCACTTCATTGCTCTGTAAATACATGCAAGTAGTTTTATCATAAATGATTTTATCTGATGCCACATAGTATCTGTGAGTGATAATATCAGTATGTCATCCCCAAGAATCAGTCTGTTCACCCTCTGTGGATACGCCTGAACAAATGGGCAATTTAATTTTGTCCCAGTTGTCACACCAACAGGATGCCGTGCTAAGATTTCTCTTGGGTACATCTGCACAAGTTAAGTTAGGCAATTGTAGCTCGCTTTGATTTTTTTAAATCTCAAACGCACAAAATCACCGTCGTGGTGTTTTGTATGCAGACACATACCAGATTGCAAATGAAACGGAAATATTAAATATTGTAAATATTTTGTGGGGTATGCCACAGAATGCTTCACAGAGAAGTCGAGATGGCATTGGAATGAACAGGTCTGCCAGGGTGACGTGCAAAACGCCTTGAGCAGTCCCAAGAACTGGATACCGTGCTATATAAAAACATACCTTTACCTCTATCCACCACAGACTGCTCTACAACCCCGGGCAAATACTGAACAAGATATCCACCCGTTGTAGAAACTACTGTTTTTAAGAGGATATAGTATCTGTCTACCCGAGATTACAGCTGGTGTAGTTACAGTAAATCTCACACCGCAGATGTCACTGTTACTTACCAACACTTCAACGTCAGGCACTGAATAGGTACCCAAGCCAGGTCTGTCAAATGTCACCCGGTATGTATTGTTGACAGTGTCAAGTGCATCAATGACACCAATGAAGAGACCATCCTGTGGTCGACGAAGACGTGCTGAAACATGACACATCCATGACAGAACATACCACAACTCAATGACAACAGCAAGATAAATCAACTACAGTTGTTTCAAAGATCCCTCCTCAGTTTGATTTTTCCACTCATCTCATTTTAGACTCAAGAATACTTTGCCCCCCCCCAATATTTCCCCAATGTTTGCTAGAAACCAGGCATTTTTTACAGGGACAAACATGTCACGACCCAAACCTCCAGCTGCAATGTACCCCCTTACCCCAATAACTTCTGATGTAGCCTATATTAAAGGTGTCGCCTCAATTCTATTTTTAGCCCGTATAGTTTCAGATTAATTTTGCAACAAATTGAACCTATCCAGTATCCACTGAACCTATCCAGTATCCACTGAACCTATCCAGTATCCACTATGACATGCAAGCTTGTTTGAAAAAATTTGCAATTTAGTTTTGGTGAAATCGGCAGATTAATTCAAATTAATTAAACTATTTCTGACACGGTCCAAGCAAAGATAACAAAAGTTGTCCAGTTCTACATACCATAACATAAAACTATCCAAACTTTCGCAAGTTACCAGACGTATGTACTCTCTTATTAAACTAACTGCGCATATTACTTAAACTATTCAGACACTACAAATGTGAACATCAATGAACATGATTCGCGACGGGTTAAATCAATTGAGGAGAGAGTCTTAAAGAAGTCTTAATTGAAGGTAAATCAATGTGCAGTACTAATGTGTCTCCTACCAGTGACCTTGGTGCCTATGACAAGGGGCATGGGGATCTCCTCAGGCAGGTCCTTGAAGTCCTCTAGGTCTGAGATCTTCCTCTGTTGTAGGATACGTAGTTTCTCCCGCTTGCGTTGCAGGGCACCCCGCTCCTCCGCGAAGAACGCTGCAGAACACCTGCAAGGACATGGTGGGAGTGTCATCACAGTGGGAGTGTCGCCACAGTGGGAGTGTTACCACAGTGAGAGTGTCACCATAGTGGCAGTGTCATCACAGTGAGTGTCACCACAGTGGGAGTGTCATCGCAGTGGGAGTGTCACAGTGGGACATCAATAATTGTAGTAATAGAAATTGAACAAAAGAACTCACTTCACAGGCACTTAGAAGATTCAAGATAAGCTTGTTAGAGCTTAATCGGACAGAAAGATAATAATATCTACATAGACAATTGGTTGTACAGGCTACGGCTACATCGTGATAGATCTATGCTTCCAACTTCCCATCAGCGATCATCACGTGTTTACCTGGAACGTATGATTACAGAACAGTGGCATGGATAAACTTGCAGAAATAAGTACTACAAGACGTCCCATTCCTCCCATTAAACTTACCTGCGTGGCTTCCCCATCAGTCGGCGGATCTTGCACCACTGCATGCGAGTCAAACTGCGCGTCTTCAGTTGTGGAAACGACTCACGCAGACAGATACAGAAGTCATTCTCACCCTCAAACAAAGCCCTGTACAACAAACACGCTCAAACATGAACACCTGCATCTAGATTAAATTATTTAACCAATAACTACATTATTGTAGAAAACATTAATTCCTCCACCCGGCTATAATGTTATCAGTCAGGAAATATTTATTGTATCGTACAATAAACTGCTTCTAACAGACCAACCCCCATAAAAGCTAAATTGTATTGCCACAGCGGGACTAAAATAATTCAACTGCGCACGATGAGTCAATATATGAACAAGGTAAATTTGTAAAATTTTATTACCTGTGCACACTGAGACACCTGTACGCACTGGCTCACCTGTGAACACTGAGACACCTGTATGTACTGACTCACCTGTGAACACTGAGACACCTGTACGCACTGGCTCACCTGTGAACACTGAGACACCTGTACGCACTGGCTCACCTGTGAACACTGAGACACCTGTATGTACTGACTCACCTGTCCAGGTTTGAGTAGAACCACTCATAACACACCCACTTGTGTGCTTTCGGCAGTTTGAGCAGGTTGCGCAGTCGTACGCCAATCGACTGTGCGGCCTTCTTGTCTGGACTGCTCAGCATCGCTTTCTGAAACCAGCAACTTGTTGTCCTCAATTCATTTTCTGTCATGTCTGATTGAAGAATATCCGATAACAGACATTGTGCAACATTTGGCCAACAGGTTACGAAACAAAAAGTAAATAACAAAATATAATAATAAGTGGTTTTATATAGCGTCAGTGGCATTATGCCCCAACTAGGGCACGAAGAATAGAATAGAATTTTTGACATTTTTCCACGGCCCAATTTTTTTTTAAGTGAACAGAACGCTTATTAGGTCGAATACACTAAGTTAAACACAAGACAAGTACTTATTGCAGATGTCAGTTTGAACATTTGAAATATATCAGTGTAACTCACATGTATAGCCACCTTTGGCTGTTTCTTGGGCCTGGGAGTGACCTTGGTTATATCCTCCTCCCCCGTACCAAATATCCTTGGGTTAGGCTTGCGGATTCTCACCGGCTGACACAACAACAGACATTCATATTACAAAAATGTACATAACATTTTAACTTGCATAATATACAACTTTTATTAATTCCTTCAAGACCTGTAACCTTTCCTCCAGAAACTCGCCTCACACATTCACCAACACATTCCTCTTCAAAGACAAATGTTAAGATTAGTAGCAATCAAAGATGCGACAAATTGTTTCTATTATTATGTTTGCAATTTAAAATTATTCGTGAGAAAACATAAAAAAGTGGAGGTGGCGTCAACTCTGTAACTCATTTCTATGTTTGCAATTCTCAGTTTTTGTATTTAACTGAAAATCTTGTCATCCATGTCAAACACCAACAACATAATATATATATTACAATTTGTTGACAGAAAAATTATTACTTGAACAGTTGTAATCAATTACAATCAATTATGATTACAGAATGTGTGTGTTTGATACTGTGGCTTATTGACAATAGGACCCCCAAAATCAATCTTACCCAAAACTAATGACCCTGGCCTAAACGGAGCCAAACTCAAGACCAAAAAGGCCAAAGCTGCTCACAACGTTAGCAGCTAGGTTACGTTGTGTTGTACAAACAGGAACTTACATGTCCTCTCCTTGGTGGTGTTCCTGTTTGAAACATTTGTCCTTTTCCTACAAAAAGAATAAAAATGTGTTATACATGTAAGCATGTAATTTTATATGCTTAACAATCTATGCCATTATGGTTTTACTAAACAAAGCTGTAGTGTCTACATACAGACCTTACTTGTTGTAGGTGTGTCCAGTAAAATACAAAGGAATATTCACATCACTGACATTATCTAAGCACAACCCCAAGAATCACTCAATATGTAAAATGCTGCATATGACGTAACCATTCTCATCAGGGACTTTTAAGTGATGGCTTTTCATTTATACTTACCAATCATCGATGCATCAATGAATCGCGATACTTCACCCACAATTCTGCACTCGATATATTTCACAAGAATGCAAACAAACATATTTTCCAAAAGTTTCATCGAGTTGAAATTACGTTAAAACAATGCCGTGGAAACAATTTCGAGTCTACCCATTTGTATTGTAGTCAATGCCAACAGAGTCAAATGTCACAGACATCACTCACTAGTTCTAGCTATTCATTTTTTCTGAACATTGTGTTTTCAGTATACATTTACAGCTGTGTAATGCGGCATAAATAAACTGTTTCTTTACTAATGTTAATCATTGTGTAAAGTGACACAAATACCAGGAAGCGTATCATATTATGGTTTTGTGCAACATCACAGTCCTAGTATCTTGGCATCAAATGACAAAGCAACAAACCTTCCTTCATAGTCACCAATGCCTCGGCTGAAGAACCTAAGCAAACCAAACAAATAACGATGCAGCAATTAAAACCAATGGAATGAGTTAACTGATTACATCTGTAATATGGTATATATATATATATATATATATATATATATATATATATATATATATATATATATATATATACATATGATTGGTTTGCCACGTGACAGTAACCAAGAATATATTTGGAATCTTGTTTTTATCGCGTGGCATCTCAGTTGGTTTGTACGTGGTCTGAAATTGTTTGATTGGTGCTGGATTGTCCATCTCCCTGTAATGTAAACTCAATTACTCTTGCTATAATTACGTTTGTGGGGCATATAGCCAAGTTAACTTTCATGATTGTAATAAACGGTAAAAATTATTGATCAAAGTCAATGATGCAAGATATGGATACAAACAGCAGCTGTAAGTATCATTGGGATGGGTTGATAAATTCTTGGCATATCTAACAATAAACACTTTCAAATATGTGTGATAATTCTTGGTACTGTTTTTCTTGGAGGTGGCTTCTACAAAACAAGCCAGTCAACTAATGTACGTGTGTGTAAACAATCTGATGCCATGTGCAATCAGAGGCCATGACCTTACATCAAACATAACCAACATGTACAACTACAAGTGTTGGGCTTTCTATTACAAAAGAGGATTCCATAAAACAGAATGTCGTGTAACATACATGTCAAAACACAGTCCACACGCAAAAACACTTGTAGTAATAATGTTAAATTGGCTGGCCCTGGGTTGTTTTGTAATATTTTTTAATGGAAAAACATCATCTTCTTACTCTAAAAGACAACGCCGACGCACTTCCTGACTGTCTCACAGATGCCTGCCTGTCAAATAATCAAAACAACTTTAGTTATAGCCCGCATTTCCTTCGTAACAGTATTGATATTATTCAATTCTGACGTTGAAATGTACTCAGAAAATGTCAATGTATAAGAACTGCGTCTAAATATGAAAAGAGATGCGGTTACAAGACAACGACGTCAACAGTGCAGCGTGTGAGAATGCTGGCCCAGGGAAGGGCCTGGTTGATGATTGGCTTCTGCAAGGTTTGTTGTTGTGACTTAAAAGTCTACTTTGTACTTTAAAACAACGTATTGGAATGGCACAGCTTCCAAATATACGCCATTTCAAAACTCTTTCAAAATTAGTTAAATAGAAGGTTGCACAAGCACCTGCTTAAAACAGAACTTACTTTCTAACGCACTCGCACTCGTATCATCCGCCATTTTGTTGGCGCCTCTATTTTGAATAGAGGCATAAACATTGGTTCTGGGAACAGTTGAATTCCATGTTTACATACACAATTACCCTCGTCTAATCTATGGCGTAGAAACGTAAGCATGCTAATGTTGTACTTGTGTGCACTTCTTATTCATTACAAAACAATAAACGCTTACGCTTCGTACGGTATAAAATGATAATATATATATATATATATATATATATATATATATATATATATATATATATATATATATATATATATATATATATATATATATATATATATCGTAAGATAGTCATTACCTTGAAGTAAATGTTTATACTTTAGGTGCATATTGTTATGTACTATAATATATATATATATATATATATATATATATATATATACTATAATATATATATATATATATATATATATATATATATATATATATATATATATATATATATATATATATATATATATATATATATATATATATATATTATAGTACATAACAATATGCACCTAAAGTATAAACATTTACTTCAAGGTAATGACTATCTTACGATAGGTGTATGTATAGTATATGTAGTTTGATGTGAAAATGCAAGCCTGTGTGATGCGCTTTGTGTTGTAGTGTAGTGTGTAGTTCTCGCTTCTTACGCTCGCTTACAGCTGCAGCCGCCAGACAGCTCCTGGGAGCGAAAAAGGAGTCGATTGCGTAAGTCTCCCCTTCTGGTACATAGCTTCTCCATAGACAATACTCTAGCACAATCTCCTCCTGGTACACCATAGATACTAGGCACCTTGCGGCCTTAGGCTAAAATGCTGGAGATCGGTGAGTAGGTTGGAGCCTTCGAGGTGCAGTGTGCAGGGCCCACCGGCGTGTGGACATGTCCCGACACTCACTATTCCAACTCCCATCTATGGGCAAATAGATAAGGGGTAAACCCTAACAGAAAATCCGGAGTGGAGTCCCGAAAGCGGTTTGATGCCAACCCTGCAATCATTCCGTCACCTCATGCAGCCGAGCTGATGCCAAACGTAGTGCATCGCATTCCTTTGGACTACACCAGCGAGGCCGAGAGGGGGATTCTGACGACTGGGCAACCCAGGATCACCACACACATCGCACAGGCTTGCACCGCCCTGGAGAGGACACCCCAGTGCAGCTGTTCAGCAGCAGCAGCACAACACGGGAGGCAGCAGTTACGAGTTATAAGTCTAACTCAATTGGCGTAGAGAAAGAGCGTTACGTGTTTCCTCCGACGGTGGGAGGGATCATCGTTTCCCAGTGATCAGCTACCGCCCGCCTCAAGCTGGGCAGCCTCCGGTCAGTAAGGTGTTGACCCGCCACGGTCCGCCTGCTTCAATGGGTGTTTGGAGCTTAGAGCATCTGCTGGACAAGTGCATCAAAGACAATGAAGAAGATGCCAGCTCTTCGAATGGCAACCTGGAACGTCAGAACCATGCGCACTGGAGTGACTGATGACCTGTAATCGATCGACAATGCTCGTAAGACTGCCGTAATCGACATGGAACTAGACAGGCTGAACACTGACATAGCCTGCTTACAAGAAACAAGACTTGCCGACATTGGCTCGCTGAAAGAACAACGACACACGTTCTTCTGGCAGGGGAAGAGTCCCGAAGAAAAGCGTGAACATGGCGTAGGCTTTGCCGTGAAGAACACGCTACTCACAATGATTGAACCCCAGCAAATTGTTCAGAACGCATCCTCACTATTCACCTCTCAACTCAAGCAGGACAAGTCAACCTCATGAGTATCTACGCTCCAATACTCTGCTCTATCCCGGAGCCCACAGATCAGTCCTACGGGGAACTCGATGTTGCTATCAGCAGAATTCCCAAGACAGAACAACTCTACCTATTGGGAGACTTTAATGCAAGAGTGGGTGCTGATCATGATGGATGGCCTACCTGTCTCGGACACCAAGGCTTGGGGAACATGAATGAAAATGGACATAGACTACTCGAACTGTGCAACTATCATGAACTGTCCATCACAGACACTATCTTTAAAAAGCATATCATGTTGTAAAGTGTCCTGGAGACATCCCAGGTCAGGTCATTGGCACCAACTCTCCATCGGACAGGCACTCTCAATCACCCCCAAACACAGTGCAGAAGCAAAATGGAACACTCTTCGTGACGCCATGTACAACACTGCACTCACAACATATGGTAAAAAGGAACGGAAAATCACTGACTGGTACGAATCAAACATCACTGTCATGGAACTTGTCACCAAAGCCAAGCGCTTTGCTGTTGTCAACTTTAAGAGAGACCCAAGCAAAAAGAACTTGAATACAATAAGAGCTGCTAGGAACAAAGTATAACAGAATAATGCTCGGCATTACGCCAACAACTACTGGTTACAACTCTACCAGAACATCCGACACAGGGAACATTATTGGCATGTATGGTAGAATAAAGAAGGCAACAGGTCCATCCATAAAGAAGACTGCTCCACTGGAAACAAAGACAGGAGGTCATCACCGACTGCAACAAACAAATGTAGAGATGGGTGGAGCACTACCTCGATCTGTACTCCAGAGAAAATACTGTCACCAAGGAGGCACTAGACACCATTACGAACTTGTCCGTTATGAAAGAACTAGATAATGAACCCACAGTGGAAGAGCTCAGCAAAGCTATCGACTCACTTCCCAGTGGAAAAGCCACTGGAAATGTCGCCATAACATCTGAAGTCATTATACACGGGAAACGTGCCCTACTGCTGCACCTGCATGAACTTCTCTGCCTCTGCTGGTTATATACACATGGCATTCGTTGTAACGTTTCGCAAAACTAAGTTTCTACATTTGCGCTTTACACAAAAGGTCAAATGAGTCGCCACTGAGAACACGAGTGGCAATACACGAGTGGCAATACACGAGTGGCAATACACGAGTAGCAATGCACAGACCTTGAAAATCAGTATTCAGTGGTGTTGTATTACTGTCATTGTCGTTCTATGGTTAGCGACCAACAGCGACGCGTATCGGTGCGTCGAGCACCAGTTAACGTCTCACGTACGTCCGCGTACGTCTTACGTCAAAAACATAGAATGAACAACAACGGAAATTACGTCACTGTCGCTTAAGCGTAACTTCCGCCCACGGAATGGATGGAGCTGGTTACAAGATACTTTCTGGATTAACCCGGAACATCAGCGCCTAGTAGTGCAACACAGCACTTTACGCAACGAGACTTCATACGTAGGGCCAGTAAGTTGACAATTTATTCAACTTTAGTTTTAATTTACCGCTGGCACTGTACTGCAGTTTCATTTAAAGAATGAGGAATATCACTAATGCTGTATACTATAATGTTTGAATCGTACAATACAACATCAAAGATTACTACTTAAATTAAAAGCCCATGGTTTAGGGGATAGCATAACTGACTGGATAGAACAATGGCTTGACTGACAGAAGACAACGAGTTGTAGTGGATGGAGAAGTTTCAAATTGGAAATCGGTTTTGAGTGGGGTACCTCAAGGATCAGTATTAGGACCTATATTAGTATTAATATATATCAATGACTTGGACGACAGTATAACAAGTAACGTACTGAAATTTGCAGATGACACAAAACTGTTTAGAAAGGTTAATACTTATGGTGATAAACAACATTTACAAAACGATTTAGACAGTTTAGTGAAATGGTCTGAGAAATGGCAGATGTTGTTCAATTTTGGGAAATGTAAATGCCTACATACAGGACATGGGAACGTGGATGTAAACTATAAAATGGGAGATACTGTTCTGGGTACTACTGTAAAAGAAAAGGACTTAGGAGTTACAATAAGCGCTGATATGAAAGTTTCAGAGCAGTGTGGTATTGCAGCTTCAAAGGGTAATCAAATTCTTGGATTGATTAGAAGAAACATAACATACAAGGGAAAAAAGTTAATTATACCTCTTTATAAAGCAATAGTTAGACCTCATTTAGAATACTGTATACAAGCATGGAGACCATATCGTAAGAAGGATATAGATATGCTTGAACGCATACAAAGGAGAGCAACTAAAATGATTCCAGAACTGAGAGACCTTAGTTATGAAGAACGCCCGAAGGAATGTGGTTTAGATTGAAGTTTTTAAGATATTGAATGGGTATGAAAATATTGATAGAAATATGTTTTTCTCACTCAAGAAGGATAGCAGAACTAGAGGACATGAGGTAAAATTAGTAAAGGATCAATGTAGATTGGACATCAGGAAGCACTCGTTCTCACAGAGGACAATAAATGAATGGAACAAATTGTCTACAGATTGTGTAACTGCTAGCAGCGTGAATATGTTTAAAAACAAGGTTGACACATATCTCAGGAGGGCGGGTTATAAGTAGATGAACATTGTTGGACTCTCGATAAGCCAATGGCGTCCTTGTCCACTTGCCATCTGGGCCTTTGGCTTGGATGGCAAATCTTGTTAAATCTTGTTAAACAGTATTGTACAATACAACAATTACTTTATACCATCACCTTAATTGGCTTAAACCTGTGGTGATATTGTTTTCATCCCAGGCGGATTCTACTGCTGTTGTCTAGTGTACGTGTAGTATCGTACATTTTTTTTATTTACCCTTATCCCCTCACCCCCTCTACCCTGACGAATAACACTGGACAACCATAAACGTGCGCGTGAGTTAAGATAGCTATTCTGAATTTAATATTGAATTTACTGTTTTTAATGTTGTGGTTTGAAAACACAGGTATACGTGACGTGTCTAGTGTTGTAGTGTAGTTTGTAGTACATGTAGTCCTCGATTCATACCCTCGCTTTGAGCTACAGCCGCTATATATGGAGTGAAAGGGGAACCGAATATGTAAGTCTCCCCTATTGGTGCATAGCCTCTCCACAGACAAGACTCTACTAGAACCTTCTCGTGGTACAACCTAGATACTGGGTTCTTTGCGGCCCCAGGTTGGCCCCCACAGGTGTAGTGTGCACGGCTCACAAGCGTGTGGAGTCTGTGGACACGTCCAGACGCTCAATATTCAAATCTCCAACAATGGGCAAATAGTACTAGGAAGATCATACTCACTAGCCTTGGTAGGAACGTGTTATAGGAGAAGGAAATATCTGATTAAAAAACCCGGGCAGGTGGGCCTCGATAGTCATGGCAGAGAGCCCACATAAGAGAAGGAAAAACTGAGTACTTATCGCACTGTAGGTCAGCCAGGACAACGCTGCAGGGCTATGAAATACCAAACAACAATCTTCTTTCGTATGGATAAAGCAGCAGAGTCTCACCGAATCGTCAATGAATAGCACATATACTGAGAGTCGATTTAGCGCTCGCGTCCAGGGAAGCCGACGCGTCGCATCTCCCGGCAGCCATGAGAAATCAGGTGAACTGCGGACGGATCGTTCAGTTGGCAACGACCCAGATGCGAAGTTTGAATGTGGGGTCGATGTTGGAGGGGGGGGGGGTGAGTGAAAATGGTGAACATACCGAAGAGAAGGAATTTAGTGGTGTCATGCATCCAAGAGATCCAGTGGAAGGGAGATAAAGCGAAAAAACTGGTGGATGGGTATATGACGCTACACGCAGGAGGGGATGTGATGAGTAATGGTGTGGGCATCATAGCATTAGAGGATATCAACAGGGACGTGGTGGGAGAGGAGAGATGGTATGGGAGGATCATTGTTACATGGATGATGGTGAGAAAGTTTGTGTATGTTATTTATATGTGTGGATTTCAAACGGGAAAGGCATTGACAAAGAAAGGATTTTTAGGGAAGAGCTGGAGACAATGGTGGGATTGATGAAAACACGCGTAGCTGGCGATTTTAACGAACACGTGGGTAAAACGGAGACGGGAGAAGAAGAGTCGGTCGGGGGATTCGGATGGGGAACACAGAACGGAGAGGGACGGGGGCTGGTAGAGTTGGCGATGCGAGTCGGGATGGCCGTGGCCGGATCGTTCTTCCAGAAGAGAGAAAGACACTACGTGTCATATATGAGTAGCCACCATAAGACAGAACTAGGTGGGTTGATAGTGAGGAGGCAGCTAGTGTGGAGGGTGATGGACAGTAAGACCACCGCTGGTGAGCACGTGACTACACAAGACAAGCCTCTCGTTTCCCTTGTACAAATGCAGAAGCACGAGCGAGGCGAACGTTGTGGGGCGAAAGAACATTTAATCGTGGAAATGTAGCGGGGATTCAGCCACGGACTAAAGGGGGAGGTTGGTAACGGAATACGGAAAACTGGCCACAGCAATCGGAACAGTGGAAGCAGAATGGAAAAACTTCAAATATGCCTTTGTTGGATTAGCAGAACCCTTGGAAAGGCGATCTCCTTCACGGACTAAAACTAAACTTGGTGGACGGAAGAAGTAGCGAAACCAATTGGAGAAGATATATATATATATATATATATATATATATATATATATATATATATATATATATATATATATATATATATATATATATATATATATATATATATGGAAGGAGATATGATTGATCAAAGAGAATGACGGACAACCCAATACAACAGTACAGCGACTGTCCGGAGTCAGGAAGAAGAAGAAGAAGAAGAAGAAGATGGCGGCTGGGGATCCGTGGACGAAACGAAATGAAGAGAAGATATAAAGAAAGTTAGACGAGGATAGTGGATATATGTTTACATATAAGAAGAGAGACGGATAATGATAGTAAAGATGCAAAAGCTGGATTGGTAATCAAAGACAAGAACGAGAAGCTACTTATGGGATAGATTTGAGGACAGGAGAATATGGCTCTGGAATTTACATATCTGTAATAAACGTGTATGACAGGGTTCCTCGAGAAATGACAAAAGTCAATGTTGAGTTGGCAAAGGTTAGGATGGTGGACGTATGAAGAGACAAACGGTAGAGTAGTGTGCGGATCGGGAATATCAGAAAAATTCGTTGTGAATATCGGCCTGAGACAGAGGAGTGACCTACGTCCACTATTGGTCATCGCAGTAGTGGAAGTCATCAGCAGGAAAACGAGTACGAAGGACACAAGTTGCTGTACACAGATTACCTGGGGGTAATAGCGGACACCGAGGCAGACCTTCAAGAACAGATGACCTGGCGGTAGTAGCGGACATCGAGGCAGACCTTCAAGAGCAGATCACCTGGGGGTAGTAGCGGACACCGAGGCAGACCTTCAAGAACAGATGACCTGGGGGTAATAGTGGACACTGAGGCAGACCTTCAAGAGCAGATGACCTGGGGGCAGTAGCGGACACTGAGGCAGACCTTCAAGAGCAGATGACCTGGGGGTAGTAGTGGACACCGAGGCAGACCTTCAAGAGCAGATGACCTGGGGGTAGTAGCGGACACCGAGTCAGACCTTCAAGAACAGATGACCTGGGGGTAATAGTGGACACCGATGCAGACCTTCAAGAACAGATGACCTGTGGGCAGTAGCGGACACTGAGGAAGACCTTCAAGAACAGATGACCTGGGGGTAGTAGCGGACACCGAGGCAGACCTTCAAGAGCAGATGACCTGGGGGTAGTAGTGGACACCGAGGCAGACCTTCAAGAGCAGATGACCTGGGGGTAGTAGCGGACACCGAGGCAGACCTTCAAGAACAGATGACCTGGGGGTAGTAGCGGACACCGAGGCAGACCTTCAAGAACAGATGACCTGGGGGTAGTAGCGGACACCGAGGCAGACCTTCAAGAGCAGATGACCTGGGGGTAGTAGTGGACACCGAGGCAGACCTTCAAGAGCAGATGACGTGGGGGTAGTAGCGGACACCGAGGCAGACCTTCAAGAACAGATGACCTGGGGGTAGTAGCGGACACCGAGGCAGACCTTCAAGAACAGATGACGTGGGGGTAGTAGCGGACACCGAGGCAGACCTTCAAGAACAGATGACCTGGGGGTAGTAGCGGACACCGAGGCAGACCTTCAAGAACAGATGACCTGGGGGTAGTAGCGGACACCGAGGCAGACCTTCAAGAACAGATGACCTGGGGGTAGTAGCGGACACCGAGGCAGACCTTCAAGAGCAGATGACCTGTGGGTAGTTGCGGACACCGAGGCAGACCTTCAAGAACAGATGACCTGGGGGTAGTAGCGGACACCGAGGCAGACCTTCAAGAACAGATAATCTGGGGGTACTAGCGGACACCGAGGCAGACCTTCAAGAGCAGATGACCTGGGGGTAGTAGCGGACACCGAGGCAAACCTTCAAGAACAGATGACCTGGGGGTAGTAGCGGACACCGAGGCAGACCTTCAAGAACAGATGACCTGGGGGTAGTAGCGGACACCGAGGCAGACCTTCAAGAACAGATGACCTGGGGGTAGTAGCGGACACTAAGGCAGACCTTCAAGAACAGATGACCTGGGGGTAGTAGCGGACACTGAGGCACACCTTCAAGAACAGATGACCTGGGGTAATAGCGGACACTGAGGCAGACCTTCAAGAACAGATGACCTGGGGGTAGTAGCGGACACTGAGGCACACCTTCAAGAACAGATGACCTGGAGGTAGTAGCGGACACCGAGGCAGACCTTCAAGAACAGATGACCTGGGGGTAGTAGCAGACACCGAGGCAGACCTTCAAGAACAGATGACGTGGAGGTAGTAGCGGACACCGAGGCAGACCTTCAAGAACAGATGACCTGGGGGTAGTAGCGGACACTGAGGCAGACCTTCAAGAACAGATGACCTGGCGGTAGTAGCGGACACCGAGGCAGACCTTCAAGAAACGATGACCTGGGGGTAGTAGTGGACACTGAGGCAGACCTTCAAGAACAGATGACCTGGGGGAAGTAGTGGACACTGAGGCAGACCTTCAAGAACAGATGACCTGGGGGTAGTAGCGGACGCTGAGGCAGACCTTCATGAACAGATGACCTGGAGGTAGTAGTGGACACTGAGGCACACCTTCAAGAACAGATGACCTGGGGGTAGTAGCGGACACTGAGGCAGACCTTCAAGAACAGATAACCTGGGGGTAGTAGCGGACACTGAGGCAGACCTTCAAGAGCAGATGACCTGGGGGTAGTAGCGGACACTGAGGCAGACCTTCAAGAACAGATGACCTGGGGGTAGTAGCGGACACGGAGGCAGACCTTAAAGAACAGATGACCTGGGGGTAGTAGCGGACACGGGGGCAGACCTTCAAGAACAGATGACCTGGGGGTAGTAGCGGACACTGAGGCAGACCTTTAAGAACAGATGACCTGGGGGTAGTAGCGGACACGGAGGCAGACCTTCAAGAACAGATGACCTGGGAGTAGTAGCGGACACTGAGGCAGACCTTCAAGAGCAGATGACCGGGGGTAGTAGCGGACACTGAGGCAGACCTTCAAGAGCAGATGACCTGGGGGTAGTAGCGGACACTGAGGCAGACCTTCAAGAGCAGATGACCTGGGGGTAGTAGCGGACACCGAGGCAGACCTTCAAGAATAGATTACCTGGGGGTAGTAGCGGACACGGAGGCAGACCTTCAAGAACAGATGACCTGGGGGTAGTGGCGGACACTGAGGCAGACCTTCAAGAACAGATGACCTGGGGGTAGTAGCGGACACCGAGGCAGACCTTCAAGAACAGATGACCTGGGGGTAGTAGCGGACACTAAGGCAGACCTTCAAGAACAGATGACCTGGGGTAGTAGCGGACACTGAGGCACACCTTCAAGAACAGATGACCTGGGGTAATAGCGGACACTGAGGCAGACCTTCAAGAACAGATGACCTGGGGGTAGTAGCGGACACTGAAGCACACCTTCAAGAACAGATGACCTGGGGTAATAGCGGACACTGAGGCAGACCTTCAAGAGCAGATGACTTGGAGGTAGTAGTGGACACTGAGGCAGACCTTCAAGAACAGATGACCTGGGGGTAGTAGCGGACACTGAGGCAGACTTTCAAGAGCAGATGACCTGGGAGTAGTAGCGGACACTGAGGCAGACCTTCAAGAACAGATGACCGGGGGTAGTAGCGGACACTGACGCAGACCTTCAAGAACAGATGACCTGGGGGTAGTAGCGGTCACGGGGGCAGACCTTCAAGAGCAGATGACCTGGGGGTAGTAGCGGACACTGAGGCAGACCTTCAAGAGCAGATGACCTGGTGGTAGTAGCGGACACTGAGGCAGACCTTCAAGAGCAGATGACCTGGGGGTAGTAGCGGACACCGAGGCAGACCTTCAAGAATAGATTACCTGGGGGTAGTAGCGGACACGGAGGCAGACCTTCAAGAACAGATGACCTGGGGGTAGTAGCGGACACGGGGGCAGACCTTCAAGAACAGATGACCTGGGGGTAGTAGCGGACACTGAGGCAGACCTTCAAGAACAGATGACCTGGGGGTAGTAGCGGACACGGAGGCAGACCTTCAAGAACAGATGACCTGGGGGTAGTAGCGGACACTGAGGCAGACCTTCAAGAGCAGATGACCGGGGGTAGTAGCGGACACTGAGGCAGACCTTCAAGAGCAGATGACCTGGGGGTAGTAGCGGACACTGAGGCAGACCTTCAAGAGCAGATGACCTGGGGGTAGTAGCGGACACCGAGGCAGACCTTCAAGAATAGATTACCTGGGGGTAGTAGCGGACACTGCGGCAGACCTTCAAGAACAGATGACCTGGGGGTAGTAGCGGACACCGAGGCAGACCTTCAAGAACAGATGACCTGGGGGTAGTAGCGGACACTAAGGCAGACCTTCAAGAATAGATGACCTGGGGGTAGTAGCGGACACTGAGGGACACCTTCAAGAACAGATGACCTGGGGTAATAGCGGACACTGAGGCAGACCTTCAAGAGCAGATGACCTGGGGGTAGTAGCGGACACTGAGGCACACCTTCAAGAACAGATGACCTGGGGTAATAGCGGACACTGAGGCAGACCTTCAAGAGCAGATGACCTGGGGGTAGTAGCGGACACTGAGGCACACCTTCAAGAACAGATGACTTGGAGGTAGTAGCGGACACTGAGGCAGACCTTCAAGAACAGATGACCTGGGGGTAGTAGCGGACACTGAGGCAGACCTTCAAGAACAGATGACCTGGGGGTAGTAGCGGACACTGAGGCAGACCTTCAAGAACAGATGACCTGGCGGTAGTAGCGGACACCGAGGCAGACCTTCAAGAAACGATGACCTGGGGGTAGTAGTGGACACTGAGGCAGACCTTCAAGAACAGATGACCTGGGGGAAGTAGTGGACACTGAGGCAGACCTTCAAGAACAGATGACCTGGGGGTAGTAGCGGACACTGAGGCAGACCTTCATGAACAGATGACCTGGAGGTAGTAGTGGACACTGAGGCACACCTTCAAGAACAGATGACCTGGGGGTAGTAGCGGACACTGAGGCAGACCTTCAAGAACAGATAACCTGGGGGTAGTAGCGGACACTGAGGCAGACCTTCAAGAGCAGATGACCTGGGGGTAGTAGCGGACACTGAGGCAGACCTTCAAGAACAGATGACCTGGGGGTAGTAGCGGACACGGGGGCAGACCTTCAAGAACAGATGACCTGGGGGTAGTAGCGGACACTGAGGCAGACCTTTAAGAACAGATGACCTGGGGGTAGTAGCGGACACGGAGGCAGACCTTCAAGAACAGATGACCTGGGAGTAGTAGCGGACACTGAGGCAGACCTTCAAGAGCAGATGACCGGGGGTAGTAGCGGACACTGAGGCAGACCTTCAAGAGCAGATGACCTGGGGGTAGTAGCGGACACTGAGGCAGACCTTCAAGAGCAGATGACCTGGGGGTAGTAGCGGACACCGAGGCAGACCTTCAAGAATAGATTACCTGGGGGTAGTAGCGGACACGGAGGCAGACCTTCAAGAACAGATGACCTGGGGGTAGTGGCGGACACTGAGGCAGACCTTCAAGAACAGATGACCTGGGGGTAGTAGCGGACACCGAGGCAGACCTTCAAGAACAGATGACCTGGGGGTAGTAGCGGACACTAAGGCAGACCTTCAAGAACAGATGACCTGGGGGTAGTAGCGGACACTGAGGCACACCTTCAAGAACAGATGACCTGGGGTAATAGCGGACACTGAGGCAGACCTTCAAGAACAGATGACCTGGGGGTAGTAGCGGACACTGAAGCACACCTTCAAGAACAGATTACCTGGGGTAATAGCGGACACTGAGGCAGACCTTCAAGAGCAGATGACCTGGGGGTAGTAGCGGACACTGAGGCACACCTTCAAGAACAGATGACTTGGAGGTAGTAGTGGACACTGAGGCAGACTTTCAAGAGCAGATGACCTGGGAGTAGTAGCGGACACTGAGGCAGACCTTCAAGAACAGATGACCGGGGGTAGTAGCGGACACTGACGCAGACCTTCAAGAACAGATGACCTGGGGGTAGTAGCGGTCACGGGGGCAGACCTTCAAGAGCAGATGACCTGGGGGTAGTAGCGGACACTGAGGCAGACCTTCAAGAGCAGATGACCTGGTGGTAGTAGCGGACACTGAGGCAGACCTTCAAGAGCAGATGACCTGGGGGTAGTAGCGGACACCGGGGCAGACCTTCAAGAATAGATTACCTGGGGGTAGTAGCGGACACGGAGGCAGACCTTCAAGAACAGATGACCTGGGGGTAGTAGCGGACACGGGGGCAGACCTTCAAGAACAGATGACCTGGGGGTAGTAGCGGACACTGAGGCAGACCTTCAAGAACAGATGACCGGGGGTAGTAGCGGACACGGAGGCAGACCTTCAAGAACAGATGACCTGGGGGTAGTAGCGGACACTGAGGCAGACCTTCAAGAGCAGATGACCGGGGGTAGTAGCGGACACTGAGGCAGACCTTCAAGAGCAGATGACCTGGGGGTAGTAGCGGACACTGAGGCAGACCTTCAAGAGCAGATGACCTGGGGGTAGTAGCGGACACCGAGGCAGACCTTCAAGAATAGATTACCTGGGGGTAGTAGCGGACTCGGAGGCAGACCTTCAAGAACAGATGACCTGGGGGTAGTGGCGGGCACTGAGGCAGACCTTCAAGAACAGATGACCTGGGGGTAGTAGCGGACACCGAGGCAGACCTTCAAGAACAGATGACCTGGGGGTAGTAGCGGACACTAAGGCAGACCTTCAAGAATAGATGACCTGGGGGTAGTAGCGGACACTGAGGGACACCTTCAAGAACAGATGACCTGGGGTAATAGCGGACACTGAGGCAGACCTTCAAGAGCAGATGACCTGGGGGTAGTAGCGGACACTGAGGCACACCTTCAAGAACAGATGACCTGGGGTAATAGCGGACACTGAGGCAGACCTTCAAGAGCAGATGACCTGGGGGTAGTAGCGGACACTGAGGCACACCTTCAAGAACAGATGACTTGGAGGTAGTAGCGGACACTGAGGCAGACCTTCAAGAACAGATGACCTGGGGGTAGTAGCGGACACTGAGGCAGACCTTCAAGAACAGATGACCTGGGGGTAGTAGCGGACACTGAGGCAGACCTTCAAGAACAGATGACCTGGCGGTAGTAGCGGACACCGAGGCAGACCTTCAAGAAACGATGACCTGGGGGTTGTAGTGGACACTGAGGCAGACCTTCAAGAACAGATGACCTGGGGGAAGTAGTGGACACTGAGGCAGACCTTCAAGAACAGATGACCTGGGGGTAGTAGCGGACACTGAGGCAGACCTTCATGAACAGATGACCTGGAGGTAGTAGTGGACACTGAGGCACACCTTCAAGAACAGATGACCTGGGGGTAGTAGCGGACACTGAGGCAGACCTTCAAGAACAGATAACCTGGGGGTAGTAGCGGACACTGAGGCAGACCTTCAAGAGCAGATGACCTGGGGGTAGTAGCAGACACTGAGGCAGACCTTCAAGAACAGATGACCTGGGGGTAGTAGCGGACACGGAGGCAGACCTTCAAGAACAGATGACCTGGGGGTAGTAGCTGACACGGGGGCAGACCTTCAAGAACAGATGACCTGGGGGTAGTAGCAGACACTGAGGCAGACCTTTAAGAACAGATGACCTGGGGGTAGTAGCGGACACGGAGGCAGACCTTCAAGAACAGATGACCTGGGAGTAGTAGCGGACACTGAGGCAGACCTTCAAGAGCAGATGACCGGGGGTAGTAGCGGACACTGAGGCAGACCTTCAAGAGCAGATGACCTGGGGGTAGTAGCGGACACTGAGGCAGACCTTCAAGAGCAGATGACCTGGCGGTAGTAGCGGACACCGAGGCAGACCTTCAAGAATAGATTACCTGGGGGTAGTAGCGGACACGGAGGCAGACCTTCAAGAACAGATGACCTGGGGGTAGTGGCGGACACTGAGGCAGACCTTCAAGAACAGATGACCTGGGGGTAGTAGCGGACACCGAGGCAGACCTTCAAGAACAGATGACCTGGGGGTAGTAGCGGACACTAAGGCAGACCTTCAAGAACAGATGACCTGGGGGTAGTAGCGGACACTGAGGCACACCTTCAAGAACAGATGACCTGGGGTAATAGCGGACACTGAGGCAGACCTTCAAGAACAGATGACCTGGGGGTAGTAGCGGACACTGAAGCACACCTTCAAGAACAGATGACCTGGGGTAATAGCGGACACTGAGGCAGACCTTCAAGAGCAGATGACCTGGGGGTAGTAGCGGACACTGAGGCACACCTTCAAGAACAGATGACTTGGAGGTAGTAGTGGACACTGAGGCAGACCTTCAAGAACAGATGACCTGGGGGTAGTAGCGGACACTGAGGCAGACTTTCAAGAGCAGATGACCTGGGAGTAGTAGCGGACACTGAGGCAGACCTTCAAGAACAGATGACCGGGGGTAGTAGCGGACACTGACGCAGACCTTCAAGAAAAGATGACCTGGGGGTAGTAGCGGTCACGGGGGCAGACCTTCAAGAGCAGATGACCTGGGGGTAGTAGCGGACACTGAGGCAGACCTTCAAGAGCAGATGACCTGGTGGTAGTAGCGGACACCGAGGCAGACCTTCAAGAATAGATTACCTGGGGGTAGTAGCGGACACGGAGGCAGACCTTCAAGAACAGATGACCTGGGGGTAGTAGCGGACACGGGGGCAGACCTTCAAGAACAGATGACCTGGGGGTAGTAGCGGACACTGAGGCAGACCTTCAAGAACAGATGACCTGGGGGTAGTAGCGGACACGGAGGCAGACCTTCAAGAACAGATGACCTGGGGGTAGTAGCGGACACTGAGGCAGACCTTCAAGAGCAGATGACCGGGGGTAGTAGCGGACACTGAGGCAGACCTTCAAGAGCAGATGACCTGGGGGTAGTAGCGGACACTGAGGCAGACCTTCAAGAGCAGATGACCTGGGGGTAGTAGCGGACACCGAGGCAGACCTTCAAGAATAGATTACCTGGGGGTAGTAGCGGACACGGAGGCAGACCTTCAAGAACAGATGACCTGGGGGTAGTGGCGGACACTGAGGCAGACCTTCAAGAACAGATGACCTGGGGGTAGTAGCGGACACCGAGGCAGACCTTCAAGAACAGATGACCTGGGGGTAGTAGCGGACACTAAGGCAGACCTTCAAGAATAGATGACCTGGGGGTAGTAGCGGACACTGAGGGACACCTTCAAGAACAGATGACCTGGGGTAATAGCGGACACTGAGGCAGACCTTCAAGAGCAGATGACCTGGGGGTAGTAGCGGACACTGAGGCACACCTTCAAGAACAGATGACCTGGGGTAATAGCGGACACTGAGGCAGACCTTCAAGAGCAGATGACCTGGGGGTAGTAGCGGACACTGAGGCACACCTTCAAGAACAGATGACTTGGAGGTAGTAGCGGACACTGAGGCAGACCTTCAAGAACAGATGACCTGGGGGTAGTAGCGGACACTGAGGCAGACCTTCAAGAACAGATGACCTGGGGGTAGTAGCGGACACTGAGGCAGACCTTCAAGAACAGATGACCTGGCGGTAGTAGCGGACACCGAGGCAGACCTTCAAGAAACGATGACCTGGGGGTAGTAGTGGACACTGAGGCAGACCTTCAAGAACAGATGACCTGGGGGAAGTAGTGGACACTGAGGCAGACCTTCAAGAACAGATGACCTGGGGGTAGTAGCGGACACTGAGGCAGACCTTCATGAACAGATGACCTGGAGGTAGTAGTGGACACTGAGGCACACCTTCAAGAACAGATGACCTGGGGGTAGTAGCGGACACTGAGGCAGACCTTCAAGAACAGATAACCTGGGGGTAGTAGCGGACACTGAGGCAGACCTTCAAGAGCAGATGACCTGGGGGTAGTAGCGGACACTGAGGCAGACCTTCAAGAACAGATGACCTGGGGGTAGTAGCGGACACGGGGGCAGACCTTCAAGAACAGATGACCTGGGGGTAGTAGCGGACACTGAGGCAGACCTTTAAGAACAGATGACCTGGGGGTAGTAGCGGACACGGAGGCAGACCTTCAAGAACAGATGACCTGGGAGTAGTAGCGGACACTGAGGCAGACCTTCAAGAGCAGATGACCGGGGGTAGTAGCGGACACTGAGGCAGACCTTCAAGAGCAGATGACCTGGGGGTAGTAGCGGACACTGAGGCAGACCTTCAAGAGCAGATGACCTGGGGGTAGTAGCGGACACCGAGGCAGACCTTCAAGAATAGATTACCTGGGGGTAGTAGCGGACACGGAGGCAGACCTTCAAGAACAGATGACCTGGGGGTAGTGGCGGACACTGAGGCAGACCTTCAAGAACAGATGACCTGGGGGTAGTAGCGGACACCGAGGCAGACCTTCAAGAACAGATGACCTGGGGGTAGTAGCGGACACTAAGGCAGACCTTCAAGAACAGATGACCTGGGGGTAGTAGCGGACACTGAGGCACACCTTCAAGAACAGATGACCTGGGGTAATAGCGGACACTGAGGCAGACCTTCAAGAACAGATGACCTGGGGGTAGTAGCGGACACTGAAGCACACCTTCAAGAACAGATTACCTGGGGTAATAGCGGACACTGAGGCAGACCTTCAAGAGCAGATGACCTGGGGGTAGTAGCGGACACTGAGGCACACCTTCAAGAACAGATGACTTGGAGGTAGTAGTGGACACTGAGGCAGACTTTCAAGAGCAGATGACCTGGGAGTAGTAGCGGACACTGAGGCAGACCTTCAAGAACAGATGACCGGGGGTAGTAGCGGACACTGACGCAGACCTTCAAGAACAGATGACCTGGGGGTAGTAGCGGTCACGGGGGCAGACCTTCAAGAGCAGATGACCTGGGGGTAGTAGCGGACACTGAGGCAGACCTTCAAGAGCAGATGACCTGGTGGTAGTAGCGGACACTGAGGCAGACCTTCAAGAGCAGATGACCTGGGGGTAGTAGCGGACACCGGGGCAGACCTTCAAGAATAGATTACCTGGGGGTAGTAGCGGACACGGAGGCAGACCTTCAAGAACAGATGACCTGGGGGTAGTAGCGGACACGGGGGCAGACCTTCAAGAACAGATGACCTGGGGGTAGTAGCGGACACTGAGGCAGACCTTCAAGAACAGATGACCGGGGGTAGTAGCGGACACGGAGGCAGACCTTCAAGAACAGATGACCTGGGGGTAGTAGCGGACACTGAGGCAGACCTTCAAGAGCAGATGACCGGGGGTAGTAGCGGACACTGAGGCAGACCTTCAAGAGCAGATGACCTGGGGGTAGTAGCGGACACTGAGGCAGACCTTCAAGAGCAGATGACCTGGGGGTAGTAGCGGACACCGAGGCAGACCTTCAAGAATAGATTACCTGGGGGTAGTAGCGGACACGGAGGCAGACCTTCAAGAACAGATGACCTGGGGGTAGTGGCGGGCACTGAGGCAGACCTTCAAGAACAGATGACCTGGGGGTAGTAGCGGACACCGAGGCAGACCTTCAAGAACAGATGACCTGGGGGTAGTAGCGGACACTAAGGCAGACCTTCAAGAATAGATGACCTGGGGGTAGTAGCGGACACTGAGGGACACCTTCAAGAACAGATGACCTGGGGTAATAGCGGACACTGAGGCAGACCTTCAAGAGCAGATGACCTGGGGATAGTAGCGGACACTGAGGCACACCTTCAAGAACAGATGACCTGGGGTAATAGCGGACACTGAGGCAGACCTTCAAGAGCAGATGACCTGGGGGTAGTAGCGGACACTGAGGCACACCTTCAAGAACATATGACTTGGAGGTAGTAGCGGACACTGAGGCAGACCTTCAAGAACAGATGACCTGGGGGTAGTAGCGGACACTGAGGCAGACCTTCAAGAACAGATGACCTGGCGGTAGTAGCGGACACCGAGGCAGACCTTCAAGAAACGATGACCTGGGGGTAGTAGTGGACACTGAGGCAGACCTTCAAGAACAGATGACCTGGGGGAAGTAGTGGACACTGAGGCAGACCTTCAAGAACAGATGACCTGGGGGTAGTAGCGGACACTGAGGCAGACCTTCATGAACAGATGACCTGGAGGTAGTAGTGGACACTGAGGCACACCTTCAAGAACAGATGACCTGGGGGTAGTAGCGGACACTGAGGCAGACCTTCAAGAACAGATAACCTGGGGGTAGTAGCGGACACTGAGGCAGACCTTCAAGAGCAGATGACCTGGGGGTAGTAGCAGACACTGAGGCAGACCTTCAAGAACAGATGACCTGGGGGTAGTAGCGGACACGGAGGCAGACCTTCAAGAACAGATGACCTGGGGGTAGTAGCGGACACGGGGGCAGACCTTCAAGAACAGATGACCTGGGGGTAGTAGCAGACACTGAGGCAGACCTTTAAGAACAGATGACCTGGGGGTAGTAGCGGACACGGAGGCAGACCTTCAAGAACAGATGACCTGGGAGTAGTAGCGGACACTGAGGCAGACCTTCAAGAGCAGATGACCGGGGGTAGTAGCGGACACTGAGGCAGACCTTCAAGAGCAGATGACCTGGGGGTAGTAGCGGACACTGAGGCAGACCTTCAAGAGCAGATGACCTGGCGGTAGTAGCGGACACCGAGGCAGACCTTCAAGAATAGATTACCTGGGGGTAGTAGCGGACACGGAGGCAGACCTTCAAGAACAGATGACCTGGGGGTAGTGGCGGACACTGAGGCAGACCTTCAAGAACAGATGACCTGGGGGTAGTAGCGGACACCGAGGCAGACCTTCAAGAACAGATGACCTGGGGGTAGTAGCGGACACTAAGGCAGACCTTCAAGAACAGATGACCTGGGGGTAGTAGCGGACACTGAGGCACACCTTCAAGAACAGATGACCTGGGGTAATAGCGGACACTGAGGCAGACCTTCAAGAACAGATGACCTGGGGGTAGTAGCGGACACTGAAGCACACCTTCAAGAACAGATGACCTGGGGTAATAGCGGACACTGAGGCAGACCTTCAAGAGCAGATGACCTGGGGGTAGTAGCGGACACTGAGGCACACCTTCA
This sequence comes from Lamellibrachia columna, assembly GCA_963662155.1. NCBI lineage: Eukaryota > Metazoa > Annelida > Polychaeta > Sabellida > Siboglinidae > Lamellibrachia > Lamellibrachia columna. The sequence continues at coordinate 5,694,039 of OY759271.1, read as the reverse complement.
AGAACAGATGACTTGGAGGTAGTAGTGGACACTGAGGCAGACCTTCAAGAACAGATGACCTGGGGGTAGTAGCGGACACTGAGGCAGACTTTCAAGAGCAGATGACCTGGGAGTAGTAGCGGACACTGAGGCAGACCTTCAAGAACAGATGACCGGGGGTAGTAGCGGACACTGACGCAGACCTTCAAGAACAGATGACCTGGGGGTAGTAGCGGTCACGGGGGCAGACCTTCAAGAGCAGATGACCTGGGGGTAGTAGCGGACACTGAGGCAGACCTTCAAGAGCAGATGACCTGGTGGTAGTAGCGGACACTGAGGCAGACCTTCAAGAGCAGATGACCTGGGGGTAGTAGCGGACACCGGGGCAGACCTTCAAGAATAGATTACCTGGGGGTAGTAGCGGACACGGAGGCAGACCTTCAAGAACAGATGACCTGGGGGTAGTAGCGGACACGGGGGCAGACCTTCAAGAACAGATGACCTGGGGGTAGTAGCGGACACTGAGGCAGACCTTCAAGAACAGATGACCGGGGGTAGTAGCGGACACGGAGGCAGACCTTCAAGAACAGATGACCTGGGGGTAGTAGCGGACACTGAGGCAGACCTTCAAGAGCAGATGACCGGGGGTAGTAGCGGACACTGAGGCAGACCTTCAAGAGCAGATGACCTGGGGGTAGTAGCGGACACTGAGGCAGACCTTCAAGAGCAGATGACCTGGGGGTAGTAGCGGACACCGAGGCAGACCTTCAAGAATAGATTACCTGGGGGTAGTAGCGGACACGGAGGCAGACCTTCAAGAACAGATGACCTGGGGGTAGTGGCGGGCACTGAGGCAGACCTTCAAGAACAGATGACCTGGGGGTAGTAGCGGACACTGAGGCAGACTTTCAAGAGCAGATGACCGGGGGTAGTAGCGGACACTGACGCAGACCTTCAAGAACAGATGACCTGGGGGTAGTAGCGGACACTGGGGCACACCTTCAAGAACAGATGACCTGGGGGTAGTAGCGGACACGGGGGCAGACCTTCAAGAACAGATGACCTGGGGGTAGTAGCGGACACTGAGGCAGACCTTCAAGAATAGATTACCTGGGGGTAGTAGCGGACACGGAGGCAGACCTTCAAGAACAGATGACCTGGGGGTAGTAGCGGACACGGTGGCAGACCTTCAAGAACAGATGACCTGGGGGTAGTAGCGGACACTGAGGCAGACCTTCAAGAACAGATGACCTGAGGGTAGTAGCGGACACTAAGGCAGACCTTCAAGAACAGATGACCTGGGGGTAGTAGCGGACACTGAGGCACACCTTCAAGAACAGATGACCTGGGGTAATAGCGGACACTGAGGCAGACCTTCAAGAGCAGATGACCTGGGGGTAGTAGCGGACACTGAGGCACACCTTCAAGAACAGATGACCTGGGGTAATAGCGGACACTGAGGCAGACCTTCAAGAACATATGAACTGGGGGTAGTAGCGGACACTGAAGCACACCTTCAAGAACAGATGACCTGGGGTAATAGCGGACACTGAGGCAGACCTTCAAGAGCAGATGACCTGGGGGTAGTAGCGGACACTGAGGCGCACCTTCAAGAACAAATGACCTGGGGTAATAGCGGACACTGAGGCAGACCTTCAAGAACATATGACCTGGGGGTAGTAGCGGACACTGAAGCACACCTTCAAGAACAGATGACCTGGGGTAATAGCGGACACTGAGGCAGACCTTCAAGGGCAGATGACCTGGGGGTAGTAGCGGACACTGAGGCACACCTTCAAGAACAGATGACTTGGAGGTAGTAGCGGACACTGAGGCAGACCTTCAAGAACAGATGACCTGGGGGTAGTAGCGGACACTGAGGCAGACCTTCAAGAACAGATGACCTGGAGGTAGTAGCGGACACCGAGGCAGACCTTCAAGAACAGATGACCTGTTGGTAGTAACGGACACTGAGGCAGACCTTCAAGAACAGATGACCTGGGGGCAGTAGTGGACACCGAGGCAGACCTTCAAGAACAGATGACCTGGGGGTAGTAGCGGACACTAAGGCAGACCTTCAAGAATAGATGACCTGGGGGTAGTAGCGGACACTGAGGGACACCTTCAAGAACAGATGACCTGGGGTAATAGCGGACACTGAGGCAGACCTTCAAGAGCAGATGACCTGGGGGTAGTAGCGGACACTGAGGCACACCTTCAAGAACAGATGACCTGGGGTAATAGCGGACACTGAGGCAGACCTTCAAGAGCAGATGACCTGGGGGTAGTAGCGGACACTGAGGCACACCTTCAAGAACAGATGACTTGGAGGTAGTAGCGGACACTGAGGCAGACCTTCAAGAACAGATGACCTGGGGGTAGTAGCGGACACTGAGGCAGACCTTCAAGAACAGATGACCTGGGGGTAGTAGCGGACACTGAGGCAGACTTTCAAGAGCAGATGACCGGGGGTAGTAGCGGACACTGACGCAGACCTTCAAGAACAGATGACCTGGGGGTAGTAGCGGACACTGGGGCACACCTTCAAGAACAGATGACCTGGGGGTAGTAGCGGACACGGGGGCAGACCTTCAAGAACAGATGACCTGGGGGTAGTAGCGGACACTGAGGCAGACCTTCAAGAATAGATTACCTGGGGGTAGTAGCGGACACGGAGGCAGACCTTCAAGAACAGATGACCTGGGGGTAGTAGCGGACACGGTGGCAGACCTTCAAGAACAGATGACCTGGGGGTAGTAGCGGACACTGAGGCAGACCTTCAAGAACAGATGACCTGAGGGTAGTAGCGGACACTAAGGCAGACCTTCAAGAACAGATGACCTGGGGGTAGTAGCGGACACTGAGGCACACCTTCAAGAACAGATGACCTGGGGTAATAGCGGACACTGAGGCAGACCTTCAAGAGCAGATGACCTGGGGGTAGTAGCGGACACTGAGGCACACCTTCAAGAACAGATGACCTGGGGTAATAGCGGACACTGAGGCAGACCTTCAAGAACATATGACCTGGGGGTAGTAGCGGACACTGAAGCACACCTTCAAGAACAGATGACCTGGGGTAATAGCGGACACTGAGGCAGACCTTCAAGAGCAGATGACCTGGGGGTAGTAGCGGACACTGAGGCACACCTTCAAGAACAAATGACCTGGGGTAATAGCGGACACTGAGGCAGACCTTCAAGAACATATGACCTGGGGGTAGTAGCGGACACTGAAGCACACCTTCAAGAACAGATGACCTGGGGTAATAGCGGACACTGAGGCAGACCTTCAAGAGCAGATGACCTGGGGGTAGTAGCGGACACTGAGGCACACCTTCAAGAACAGATGACTTGGAGGTAGTAGCGGACACTGAGGCAGACCTTCAAGAACAGATGACCTGGGGGTAGTAGCGGACACTGAGGCAGACCTTCAAGAACAGATGACCTGGAGGTAGTAGCGGACACCGAGGCAGACCTTCAAGAACAGATGACCTGTGGGTAGTAACGGACACTGAGGCAGACCTTCAAGAACAGATGACCTGGGGGCAGTAGTGGACACTGAGGCAGACCTTCAAGAACAGATGACCTGGGGGTAGTAGCGGACACCGAGGCAGACCTTCAAGAACAGATGACCTGGCGGTAGTAGCGGACACCGAGGCAGACCTTCAAGAACAGATGACCTGGGGGTAGTAGCGGACACTGAGGCAGACCTTCAAGAACAGATGACCTGGCGGTAGTAGCGGACACCGAGGCAGACCTTCAAGAACAGATTTCCTGGGGGTAGTAGCGGACACTGAGGCAGACCTTCAAGAACAGATGACCTGGGGGTATTAGCGGACACTGAGGCAGACCTTCAAGAACAGATGACCTGGGGGTAGTAGCGGACACCGAGGCAGACCTTCAAGAACAGATGACCTGGGGGTAGTAGCGGACACTGAGGCAGACCTTCAAGAACAGATGACCTGGGGGTAGTAGCGGACACTGAGGCAGACCTTCAAGAACAGATGACCTGGGGGTAGTAGCGGACACTGAGGCAGACCTTCAAGAACAGATGACCTGGCGGTAGTTGCGGACAACGAGGCAGACCTTCAAGAACAGTCGGTGGAAGGGACGGAAGTGTTCAGCAAATGTGGACTGAAAATAAGTCTGGAGAAGACGGATATGCTTTGGGTCGGGCAGCAGACCAAATATCTGGATATATAATATACAAGGGGAAGGGAAAAAACTGAATTAGCGAGACAGCTTAGTCTACCTGGTTGGAACGGCATGCGGAGACGGCGTGCAAGGGGTGATGGGAGATAGACATATACCTAGGAAGCCCAAAGGGACGGTGATTAGTTCGTGCGTCGCATCAGTCTAGAGATCACAATGGTGTCGAATATGCAACAAGAGAAAGTTCAAGTTAGCAAAAATAACTGGGTGAGAAAAATTGCGGGAGTAAAAAAATAGGCAAGGGAAGAATGGAGGAGCTGAGGGAGGAGGTTGGTGTGAAATAGAGTTTCAGGGAAAGCTGGTGAGGGGCCGGCTAAAATGGAGAACAGGTTCAGTCATCGTACACGGCGCTATCCCGCAGATGGCAGCACTAGTGTATAGCGGGGAGACGGAATAAGAAGGTTATGCAAAAAATGCTTGCTTATTATGTATCCTGAAACACTTTGCCAGGGCAGGGCTCGTCATGAAGTGTCCATGTTCAGCTCAAGGGCACAGCTGTAGAAATAACTTGTGGTTTTATGAACAGCAGTCATACATCTAGAGTTATTTAGTTCACGTTATGCATATGGAAGTGACACATGGTTCTTGTTTGTTTTTGTTGGCTTCAACTGTTGCTGTAGCGTTACAGACATTGGATACGTTACAGACATTGGATACGTTACAGACATTGGATACGTTACAGACATTGGATACGCGCTAGAAAACTAATATCTCAGCTGTACTTTTATTTGCATTTTTACTTGTCCTTGTACTTGTACGTGTACTTGAAGAACTTACGAATAGCAGTTTAACTTTTTACTCATGCAGTTTAATTACATAGTACCTTTACTTTTACTCAAGTGCAAAACAGAAGTAGGGTAACCTGGGGAGGACGGCCCCCTAAGGAAAACTCTCAAATTATACACCATTAAACTACGTTAGCATGTCTTTATGTGTTGTTGACAGATGTGTATATTACCATTGGAAATTATTTTCAGCAAATTGACAACCTAGATTAGTTGCATTTTAAAAATAGCAAGAGTACCCAAATACCATCGTGCTCCATCCCTTAGGCAAGACGGCCTCTGCACGGGGCAAGACGGCCTCTGCACGGGGCAAGACGGCCCTCTGCATAGTGCAAGACGGCCTCTGCACGGGGCAAGACAGTCAATAGCTCCCTCCCCCGTGGTTTTCGCCTATATGAACGAACCAGGGCCTAAACATAAAATGTATACTTACAAATGGCATGGTAGCAATATATTAGGCTATTACGATTGTTAAATTTCAATTGCAGTTAACATATAATATACGCCTTGCAATCCATATATAATATAATATAGGCTAAGTAATATTCGATTATAATTACAGCCTACATGTTAGCAGAACGCAAATTATATTCATTCATATTATATTACATTTATTAAACATAATTGGTCATGTGTAATACATTTTATAAATGATGACCATGTGCGCGCGGGATAAAACATAGGAACCGTCTTGCCCCATATGCATGGGGACCGTCTTGCCCCATATGCATGGGGACCGTCTTGCCCAACATGCATTGTCTGTGTCTTAACCCGACGTATATAAAACACAACATACTATTGCCCAGTTTGTATTGTTTTACCTCTCGACTGATTAATGCTATTATTATGTCACCAATTAAGTTCATGATTCATATCGTTTTATTGTGTGCTGCACCATTTTCTATTGCCAAAATTAGATCAGAGCATATAATTGTGCATATAAAAGTTAAAAATACACACTGAATTAATTACGTCTGTCTCGTGTTGCTGAGCTATCGGTTGAGTATCCGATAGATGTTAGCTTCATTTTGCACCGCATTTTGGGACGTTCAGAGTATTGTATTTTGTGTACGTGCTGGTCGTCTTACCTCCAGGGGACGTCTTACCTCCAGGGGACGTCTTACCTCCAGGGGATGTCTTACCTCCAGGGGACGTCTTACCTCCAGGGGACGTCTTACCTCCAGGGGTCGTCTTACCTCCAGGGGTCGTCTTACCTACAGGGGACGTCTTACCTCCAGGGGCCGTGTTGCTCCAGGTTACCCAATGCATAAAAGTCCACACACGTTGACGCACGCATTGAAAGTATGAAATGGTATATTTTGGCATCTCATTGTTTGACTTTGACTGTGGCGTATATCTAGGGTCTCGCAGGGGAGAAGGGGAGGACAAAGGGGAGAAGGGGAGGACAAAGGGGAGAAGGGGAGGACAAAGGGGAGAAGGGGAGGACAAAGGGGAGAAGGGGAGGACAAAGGGGAGAATGGGAGGACAAAGGGGAAGCTAATAGTCATCCATTACTTTACCATGTAGTGGCGAAAAAGATTTAGCCGAAGGGGCATGGCCAAATGCCCCACCATGGCCAAATGCCCCCCCCCCTCTAAATACGCCACTGTTTTATTTACTTTACTTAAACGCATGGGTCATTCTGACCCCTCGCTGTCCCCCCCCTCTCTCTCTCCCTCTCCCTCTCCCTCTCCCTCTCCCTCGCTGTCCCCCCCCTCTTATATATTTTATTACACTGGATATATTTTATATTCTTATTTAACTAGCTTGTATAATGTATATAAAGAATTGCATGTTTATTTAGCAATTTTATAACTATTTGTCTTGTAAAGCGCCAGGAAAAATGTTTAATTGCATCTGGCGCTATATCAAATAAAATATATTATTATTATTATTATTTATGACATGCCGCTCTACTGGCGGGAGCGGGAGCCCAATATCACTTCTGATCAGGTTACTCCATCACTTCAGTGACCTTCCTCCCTTCCTCTGTCCTTGGGAATCTTGTATACTTGCCTAACGATGTTATCTCGTGGCACACGGCAAACGTGCCCAACCCACCAGAGTATTCTGTGTCTGATGACATATGTGATGGATTCGGGGGTGAATGTGTCTTCGCTGATTTTGCTAAATTTTTAAATATGTCAGCCCTGGTAACACGTCATATAGCCCCAATGCATCTCAAAAAATCTCGAGATTGTGTCTCCTAGCTGTGATCGCAGCGTCCAAGCCTTCGCATCATAGTTATATAACACATCATGAAACAATGCATAGTTTACACGTTAATTTGTATATATTTGGTCTTACGCCTTCAATTTTAAACGGGTATTATTTTGCCTAGCTTGTGGACTGCGACTCCCGTTCAAAGAAAAGGATGTACATAAATTATTATTTCAATCCCCTCAACTTGAAAAGGGTATATTTTTAGCAGACGTCTATACACCGTGTTTTTTTTTGGGGGGCTCAGTTAGAGACATTCTCAAAGATGGCATACTGACTATATATTAAATGTCACCTTTGGCCATAGCCTTGTGGGTGTTTCTGATGATCGAAACGGGACGTAGAATGTGTTGATAACGAGCGCGTGAAAGCATAATCTAGTTCCAGTTTCCCCGCTATGTGCCTTTAATTGTCACTAGGTGGCGAGTCTGTTTTGTGCGCTCACACGCCGCGTGGATTCTTGGAGGTGTTTTAAATGTGCATCCTAAATTCTCTTCATTCAGTCGTGTTCTCGTGCGATGTATTGCGCAGAATGAACTGAACCGCGTCACGGACGCTTCTGTCGTGACTCGTGTGGTTGAAAGAGTCCACAGCAAGTTACACATTTTATCTTTTATTTCCCCCTGAATAGACACCATATGACGGGACCAACGACGTTTAGTGTCTCTTTCTAAGTAGTCCTGTTCCGATTAATCGGTTTCGTCGATGATTGATTGGTCCATGGTTCCGATCAAGGAATCGATGGCAATCTTGTGTGATCGATAATTTTCGATGATATTCATTCTGAATTCATTCCCTGTCCTTCCATGACTTATATGTCCGAGATCGTGACATGACAATGTGTACAAACATGACGGCAAAAGAGAAGGACTCTGATTGGCTATCTTGTTCCTTCTCCCAGTTATTTGCCAATGAAAACCTTCGTTTTATTATCTCTGTTTGTAATGACGTCAACAATGTCGAGTGTGGAAAGGAAGGAATGAAATCACTCGATTCCCGTTGGCGGTTCGCGATGTGACAGGGAAAGAACAAAACGACGAGAGAATTGGACTAGAGTCTGCCGACACAACCAATCAGTTGTGTCCGGCGAGCGAGCGTATCACGTCTACGCACATACCGCGAGATGGGGAAGCCGCGTAGAAAAAAACGTCGCACTTTGTTTTCTCTTTCTTTGATAGATATTGTTAGCGAGATACAAATAGAAACTGTGATATTTATCAAACCCATTGAATAACTGTTGTGATCGATCATTGATCGATCACCGATCGGTTAGATAAATCAGTGATCGATCATGACAATTTTACCAAATCCCAACACTACTAATTGGTATGCCAAATTGACCTACTTCGCCAAAATAAATCAAGTAGGAAGAAAAAGACTGTTCGCGGACGCAAGTGGCCGTGAGCACCCAGCAGCATAGAGCACCCAGCACCATAGATGGATGAGAATTTAAAAAAACGATATAACAAATACTCACTTACTTAATCATCTTCGTGTCATAAAGCAGAAACATCTCCCCTGATGTCTGTATGCAGCTTGCTCAGTAGCCTGGTCCCAGCTCAGTTACATTTCCTGTAATTCCCATTCGCAGTTCTCATCCGTGTTGGTTGTGTTCGTCCTTTGTCGTTTTTATTCGTGGGTTCATCGGGGGTTTTGGTTATATTGTCGTCCTCCTTTCGCAACACGTGGCCGACCCATCTACGTCTTCTTGTGGCATGCAAGTCATTCAAGTTAGTTTGTGCAGTTATGTTCACTAGTTCTTTGTTGGAAATCTTTTGTGGCCAGAATATTCGCATTCGCATGGGGGGGGCATATCACATAGTCAGTTTCGCTCTCTGGACGAGAGAGCATCCATTGCGAGCATCCATTGCCATCTTCTGCCATACTTTCCCACTCTCAGTTATTAACCTCTGCCCTTTCGAGATGTCTCTTACTAACACTGTCAATCCATCTTAACTTCGCTCTACCTCTTCTCCTTCTACCAGTCTCTTCTGTTTTCCATGCTCTCTTTCTCAATCTCTCCTCACTCATTCTCTGTATGTGTCCTGCCCATCGCAGTCTGCTCACCACTACCTTCATCCTCGGGTGTTTCTTCATTCTGATCATTTTTCTTAATCCCCCAAAGTCCTTCTGTCTTCTCGTTTCAATTTACACATTCTCCTAACCCAGCTTTTCTCTGCCACCTGCAGCTTCTCCTGTCTCTCTGTCAATGCATGTGTTCCCAACCCATATACACAAGCTGGTACCACGTAGGCTTCTAACCCTTTTCCCTTCACCTGTTTCACCAACTTTCTGTGCCACATACTACCTTCCACCCTCCTCCGTGCTACTGCTCCTGCTTGCAACCTCCTCTCTACCTCCTGGCTACTTCCTCCGTGCTCACACACTGTACCGCCAAAGTACTCAAAGCTGTCCACTTGCTTAATGGTCTCTCCACCCGCTACTACCTGCAAGTCCACCTCCTGTTCGCCTATCCACATTACTTCGGTCTTCTCGGATCTCTATATATGTTAAAAATGGCAAATATTGCTGGTAGACTAGATTCACCTAATAGGCTACATTATAATATAATAAACACAACACTAATCTGAACCATGATTATAAACGTTGCACCCCTCTAAGACAGCAATTATATAATATGTCGTATAACGACCAATTCTCTCGTACGAAAAGCCAAATTCCAGTGTTTCGATCGCTGTTTACCAGACATCTCCAGCTGCGGGTCCAGGATTTGGCCATATTCACCGTAAGGGTATAAATCTACCTCGTTTTTGCTATTCAGTCCGTGTTCTTCTTGTCGTCTGCTGCCTGGTCCGTTCCTGTATATCATCCAACCAGTTTCTTGTCTTCTGCTGCCTGGTCCGTTCCTGTACATCATCCAGCCAGTTTCTTGTCTTCTGCTGCCTGATCCGTTCCTGTATATCATCCAGCCAGTTTCTTGTCTTCTGCTGCCTGGTCCGTTCCTGTATATCATCCAGCCAGTTTCTTGTCTTCTGCTGCCTGGTCTGTTCCTATATATCATCCAGCCAGTTTCTTGTCTTCTGCTGCCTGGTCCGTTCCTGTATATCATCCAGCCAGTTTCTTGTCTTCTGCTGCCTGGTCCGTTCCTGTATATCATCCAGCCAGTTTCTTGTCTTCTGCTGCCTGGTCCGTTCCTGTATATCATCCAGCCAGTTTCTTGTCTTCTGCTGCCTGGTCCGTTCCTGTATATCATCCAGCCAGTTTCTTGTCTTCTACTGCCTGGTCCGTTCCTGTACATCATCCAGCCGGTTTCTTGTCTTCTACTGCCTGGTCCGTTCATGTACATCATCCAGCCAGTTTCTTGTCTTCTGCTGCCTGGTCCGTTCCTGTATATCATCCAGCCAGTTTCTTGTCTTCTACTGCCTGGTCCGTTCCTATATATCATCCAGCCAGTTTCTTGTCTTCTGCTGCCTGGTCCGTTCCTGTATATCATCCAGCCAGTTTCTTGTCTTATGCTGCCTGGTCCGTTCCTGTATATCATCCAGCCAGTGTCTTGTCTTCTGCTGCCTGGTCCGTTCCTGTACATCATCCAGCCAGTTTCTTGTCTTCTGCTGCCTGATCCGTTCCTGTATATCATCCAGCCAGTTTCTTGTCTTCTGCTGCCTGGTCCGTTCCTGTATATCATCCAGCCAGTTTCTTGTCTTCTGCTGCCTGGTCCGTTCATGTACATCATCCAGCCAGTTTCTTGCCTTCTGCTGCCTGATCCGTTCCTGTATATCATCCAGCCAGTTTCTTGCCTTCTGCTGCCTGGTCCGTCCTGTATATCATCCAGCCAGTTTCTTGTCTTCTGCTGCCTGGTCCGTTCCTGTATATCATCCAGCCAGTTTCTTGCCTTCTGCTGCCTGATCCGTTCCTGTATATCATCCAGCCAGTTTCTTGCCTTCTGCTGCCTGGTCCGTCCTGTATATCATCCAGCCAGTTTCTTGTCTTCTGCTGCCTGGTCCGTTCCTGTATATCATCCAGCCAGTTTCTTGCCTTCTGCTGCCTGGTCCGTCCTGTATATCATCCAGCCAGTTTCTTGTCTTCTGCTGCCTGGTCCGTTCCTGTACATCATCCAGCCAGTTTCTTGTCTTCTGCTGCCTGGTCCGTTCCTGTATATCATCCAGCCAGTTTCTTGTCTTCTGCTGCCTGGTCCGTTCCTGTACGTCATCCAGCCAGTTTCTTGTCTTCTGCTGCCTGGTCCGTTCCTGTATATTATCCAGCCAGTTTCTTGTCTTCTGCTGCCTGGTCCGTTCCTGTATATCATCCAGCCAGTTTCTTGTCTTCTGCTGCCTGGTCCGTCCTGTATATCATCCAGCCAGTTTCTTGCCTTCTGCTGCCTGGTCCGTCCTGTATATCATCCAGCCAGTTTCTTGTCTTCTGCTGCCTAGTCCGTTCCTGTATATCATCCAGCCAGTTTCTTGTCTTCTGCTGCCTGGTCCGTTCCTGTATATCATCCAGCCAGTTTCTTGTCTTCTGCTGCCTGGTCCGTTCCTGTATATCATCCAGCCAGTTTCTTGCCTTCTGCTGCCTGGTCCGTCCTGTATATCATCCAGCCAGTGTCTCCCCTGGCGGCCATCGTCTCGAGTCCTCCAGGATGCCTTGTATTGTGGGTCTTGAAATGGTGTGTCGGGTGATGTGGCAAAAACCACGAGGGTTTTCGTCGTTTCACCGTTAACAACGACTGTTGCTTTCCAGCAGGGAATCCACTTGTTGTCTCACGTACTTGTTGTCTCACGTACTTGTTGTCTCACGTACTTGTTGTCTCACGTACTCGTTCGTTTTGTGTGCGGCGTAGAAAATACGGAGGAGTGAAAACTATTATTTTTAAACAAGTCACCTGTCATATTTTGCACGATCTAACCGAGCAAAAAAGCATGGTCGTTGCGTCGTCCTATTGAATAGCGCCATATAAAAAACTATCCACTATTATAGCTGCATGGAATTAGCACTGCAGATTAAAGTAATCGCTATGGCTTAGATTTAGGCTCAAATGCAGATAACTTAAGAGCGAACTGAGCACGGCTGAATCTTGATCGAAACATAGTCCGCCTGCAGGTATCTGATCGTCACAACAATGCGATATCAAGTGTTTGATCAGTTCCGGCATCTTTGAATAAATCTATTTGATCTACGCTAATTCGAAATATAAGTAGTACAGGGTATAACATATATACAGAATTTAGTCTATAACTTTATATCCATTATTTTACATCTTGACCATATTGCTCCCAGAAATCCCAGGATGCATTTCGCATCTCGCACTTCTACGGATCCACTTAGGGGACATCTCAGAACATCGATGTCGGATATTAGACGAAATTACTTTCGTTTTGGGGAGGGGGTCACAGGCAGTTTCGTCTGTCTTCGGTCATCGAAATTTGCACTTCGGACTTTCGCGCCCCCTCACTTTGTTCGTGCACACGGAGAACATGATCGTACCATTTCGTTCTTCGTTTTACGCCGTCACGTGATACGGACATAAAAACCTACTTTCGGTGATAAATTTTTAAAAAGTATTGCTATTTCGTCGAAACTTACCGTGTCATCCGAAATGCCACTGATGAATGACATAATCGATAAAGGATGCCACGGTACACAGTAACATGGAATACACAGCACTGGTCCGATCAAGGAACTGGTCCAATCCCGGCAACTCTCCCCTATAAGATCTTTCTAAACATATTTCATATCACTGATACAACGTTATGATATTTCTAGTTTTTTTAATCGCTTGTGAGCATCCATTATGATAGCATAGACCCAGGGTGTAATAGTGAAAAAAGTGTTCCAACTGATTCCGAATTGCACAATGGTTTGTCGTTTGGGGTTAACTATGATACAAGTTATAGACTCGTGCAAGGCCCCACAAAAAGGGGTCCCACGAAATTAATCATAATCCCCTGATTGGCCACTTAGAGTCAATCTTAGAGTGTCTCCGACCTTCGTTCAACTTTTGTGCCAAAGTCACGAATATGACACCGCCCCAAAGTGATGTTGGACGAAAAAGATGAAGAGACCGTTAGAAAAGACGAACGTGATGTTTGTGACAGAACTAGCAACGCCATCTAACGTATTACTTCTATGTTAATCTTGACACAACTGGCGAAGTGACGCCCCATACGCGTAGCTAGTGTTCGAAGGGGGGCTGGGGGTCCAAGACCACCCCATACGGCACGAGGGACCTCCCATACGAAAGAAAAATGTAAGCTTGGGGGTCCCACATTGTATCGTTGTACCGATGTAATTACCCTTCCGCTGTTGCGCCTGTTGCTGCGTATGAGGCTAATGTTGCTGCGTGTGAGGCTAATGTTGCTGTGTGTGAGGCTAATGTTGCTGCGTGTGAGGCTACTCTGGTTCGTCTGTGCAGAACTCGATCGATCTCGCTGCAAGAACTCGACGGTTTTCGCAGAACTCGACGGTTTCCGCAGGACTCGACATCATTCGTTTGGTAGTTTAGCTGATTCATTCAGCTCACTCTATTGTCATTCTATTAATATCTGTTAAAAACTTCTTAAATCATTCCACTCATATCATTGATGAGTGTGTGTGTGTTCTGTGGTTAAGGGCGCCATCTGTGTCTGCACTAATACCACCAATGAGTATCTAGTTGAGGCACATTTTACCTTTGCATTTTTCTTCTCAGAATTACAGAGCACTGTGTTTGCAAGCGCATTACTCCCGTAACAATGGTTTAGACCACAATTTACAATTTAATCATTCAGCAGATGCTCTTATCCAGAGCGACTTACAACAAGTGCATTCAACCTAAGTTGGTAAAATAACTACAGGTGGCTATAGTAGCTACCATGTTTTTTACACAAAAATAGGCGTCATTTCGAACACTGCGCGTAGCACGCCTTATTTGCAATGTGATGACGTGTTTACGTACGTATTATTAAACTTGTTTTGGTATAACTTATAATACAGTTGTTTACGTCTGTTCAGTTGTAACCGCATAACACTTCACGGGGCCAGTCGGGTTTTAGAATAACCACGGCACGTCTAAATATTAATCTGGCACCGCATACGTCTGTTTTCTATATAAATATATATATATATACATATCTGCTTGTTAACTAATCTGAAATCTTATTTCGGCGAAGTTCAACATCAGTACGCTGAATCAGCGAGGCCCACTCATCGTCTGACGTCATTACATCTCGGTAAAAGAAGTTGAGATTAGCACTAAGTAAACTTTCAGGCCGTCGTAATAATGCAATAACGGTCCTACAACAAACAAGTTTGATGGCAGGAAGTGAAGCAGTTGGCACGACGTCGGTAAATGACCTTTTTATAAGGGCCGCATACTTTAATTCGAACGACGTGACAACGATTTTGGGTGAACTAGCTTATCACGCTTCGGGCTACGCCAGCTTTTTCAGCCTACACCTAGTTAAAACTTATCGTAGTTCTACATGCGTTTCTTCCATTAACCTGGTATGTTTAGTTAGCTTTTTATATAACACTTTGAGCCGGCTAATGAAACGATTTTGTCCGCGATGCCCCTAATAAAATCGTCGTATAACCCGCTTCTTTATGATGTTAATTCGCCAACCGGATATCGGCGTGGCGACTCAAACAGCGACGACGAATCGTGAAAAAGTCTGCAGCGAACGACGCCATAAACGATTTTTTTTAACTTAAAGGAAGTCAAACCCCCGTGTTTAAACAATATTCCATGAGGGATACGTGTCAGGTATGTTCGTAGCGACGTGATGATATCAACACGCGAAATGCGGTAGTAAAATCGTGGGAATTGGGGACTAAGATGCGAGCCCGGTCGCTATCGCTTTATTGCCAGTTTCTATTGCGTGAGTTTATTGGCGTCCTAGTTGCAACACGGGCATTGAGTGCTTCCGAGGCCCCTAGACCAGCTCCTGCAACCTTCCGACGACTGACACATCAGGCTACGTGCTGAGCAACAGTTTTTCGATGTCTGCATAATTTATTAAGAAGAATCGCTTGCTACGCGCAAGTCCCTCGGGGCAGGTCAAGTTGCATGTTAGTTAGTGCAAGCCTGTCGCATCAATGATTCGACGTACTAAAAACGAGACATTAGGCATGTGTTTCTGTAGCGTGCAAATGGCCGAGTGCACACTGGCCGTGCACGCACCAGTTGCTTCGAAAGTCGGCCGGTGCAGTCCGTGGGCACGCGTCTCAGCCACCTGTAGATTTTCCCTGGCGAATCTCCCCGTCGATTCTCCCCGTTGATTCTCCCATTCGATTCTCCCTGTCGATTCTTCCTGCCGATTCTCCCGGTCGATTCTCCCGGTCGATTCTCCCCGTCGATTCTCCCATTCGATTCTCCCCGTCGATTCTCCCAGTCGATTCTTCCTGCCGATTCTCCCGGTCGATTCTCCCAGTCGATTCTTCCTGACAATTCTCACTGTCGATTCTGTCTGTACATTTTCTCTGTCGATTCTCCCCGTCGATTCTCCCTGACATTTCTCCCTGTCAATTCTCTCTGTTAATTTTTTTGTCGATTCTCCCTGTTGATTCTCCCCGTCGAATCTCCTCGTCCACTCTCCCTGTCGATCCTCCCATCGGTTCTCCCCGTCGATTCTCCCGTTCGAATTTCCCCGTCGACTCTCCTCGTCGATTCTCCCTGTCGATTCTCCTTGGCAACTCTCCACCACCACCACCGCCACCACCGCCGCCGCCGCCGCCGCCGCCGCCGCCACCACCGCCGCCACCACCGCCACCGCCACCGCCACCGCCGCCGCCGCCACCACCACCACCGCCACCGCCACCGCCACCGCCACCGCCACCGCCGCCGCCGCCGCCGCCGCCGCCGCCGCCGCCGCCGCCGCCGCCGCCGCCACCGCCACCGCCACCGCCACCGCCACCGCCACCGCCACCGCCACCGCCACCGCCACCGCCACCACCACCACCACCACCACCACCACCACCACCACCACCACCACCACCACCACCACCACCACCACCACCACCACCACCACCACCACCACCACCACCACCACCACCACCACCACCACCACCACCACCACCACCACCACCACCACCACCACCACCACCGTCGTTCTGATTATCTTTCACAATTCGCAATATCGATTATAAAATAGCAATAAGGTTATTGCGAGTTTACACAGCGTCAGTTATAATACTCCAAAAACGAACAGTTGATTTAGGGTTTGAATGCAGCCGAAAACTTTCATAAACGGGCACTTAAAAATATCGAGCGCTGCTTTAAATAATGATAAGGGAACGTGGGGCATAATGAAAAAGTGTAGGCCTATGTTTCGATTGGTAAATGCTGCAGCGAACCATTATTAAGCGAATGAAATGCCGTTGCTACACATAACAGATCGTGTGGCGCGTGTGCTTCACATATGTGGTGAACGTTTGCGACTAAATCGTCAAAATAAAAACATGTGTCGCAAGACTTTACATCGCTATATTACCTACTATAATTATATTGGTAGAACTATTTAGTTCAAGAAGAAGCGATGTTGGAACAGGAATGCGCGTCGTGTGTGTTTGCCTTAGTTTCATTAACATACTACCACCCTTCTACTTTAAGTATATCAGTTGTTATGTCATCAGTTGTCATGTCATCATCTCCAAAAAGCTGCGCCTGACAAAGATGGCGTGCAGGCGACGGAAGCTGGCTCAGTACCTGATTTTGGAAATGTACGCGTTTGGGGAATCGTCCGCCAGGTGGTAGGATTGCGCTTCATTTCCAAGCTGGCACATCTGTATATTAATACACTAACTTTGGGTGCAGTCTGGCAGTATCTCTTCCCAGGCACCGCCGTCCACTCGTCTCTTTTTATGTGCCTTCATCTCATTGCACCAGAAGCCTCTCATGGGTAATGGCGGACGGATCGTAAATGTGGTCTGTGGCCAACAACAGACACAGAGTGGTTCTACACTCAAATCGCCCCCTGTGTCCGTCTTTGTCCGAATAACTACCTTCGTGGTTGTTTAATGAGTAATTATTTTCCGAGTACTTTCACATCGGATACGTTGGTAAAGTTAATGATTTATTTACTACTTTATTAGATCTTTCATTCGATGACAACGTACCAACATTTCTAACTCAATCACCCAACTGGGCCGAAATTGAGGGATCTGCTTTGGATGTTTTTGTGAAAATTATGTGATTTCGTCGAATTACACACGGCATGTGTGTTAATGGCGCATCAATGTGTTAATGGAGCATCAATGTGCTGTGAAATGTTGAAGAAAACAAACGGTATCACAATCCTAAGAAACGTTATAATGGCAGCCTATTTGAAAATCAAATGTGGTTTCACCCGTTTTGCTACAAGGACGGATTTAAGCTAGTTGACATAACTGATCTGAAACAAAATTCAGTCGGTCGAGTGACTATGACAATTACATAGATTAGTTGCCGCACGGTGGCGCCACTATCTGCCGACAAACACCGCGGCCTTTGAAGCATCACAAACCGAATCGGTTTTTGGACCCAGCCAATTTCCCCATAATCAGGAATAGTGCAATTTCGCTATGACGGTGACGAAATAAGCTATAAGTAGAAAACTGCGTCACGCAAGTCTTTTGACGATCTTGACGGAACGGTCTGCTGCGCACGAACAGTAAGCGTATTTTCAGGGAAAATGAATGTAGGCAAGGAAAAGAAACGAAGACTATTTACATTCCTAACCCCGCCTACGTGCCGAAGCATAAGGTAATTTAATTAATCTTTGATGTAGAATGACCATGCACTTCTCCGGTGGAAAATGAAAACTTACAAAAGAACTACCGACAAACAGCGCATCAGAAAATTTCCAGTATCTCGAAACTTTCTTGGTAGTTAATGACGTGGCGACAAATCAGGCAGACATTGCATGTGAAAAGGTCCTGGTCATCCGAAGAGACCTGGTAGAAATATTGCCTGCATGAAAAATTCCCTTTACAAGGAGAACAATCCTAAAAAAAACTGTTGCATATGCAACTTGATCCCAGCAAAAACCACGAAAATAAAAACATTTTCAAGAAACCACCATGAAGCTTCTATTCACCGCCCAAATTCATCTCGGTCATCATTAAAAAGTAACCACCCACCCACCCACCCACCCACCCACCCACCCACCCACCCACCCACCCACCCACCCACCCACCCATCCACCGACCCTCCCACCCACCCACCCACCCACCCACCCACCCACCCACCCACCCACCCACATATCAAGGGCCTAAATCTGGTCCGAGGAAACATTGAGAAGGCTCGGTACCTTTTAGACACCTATTAAGTTTCCAGGGGACGTATACATATACAAAATAAAATGTTTGACCAGCACTAAATAATATAATCATATATGGGGGTGGGGGGTGGGGGGTCAGCGTGGAAAGAGGAAGCGCATGTTCGTTTGCATCCGGAATCTTAACTTGCTTCTTATCGGGTTTCATGCATTATTTCACCAGTAACCTCGACATTGTCCGTGGATCCGCAATTCTAAGACGTTCCTGTTTCGCTTTGGGGTCATTAAGTTTAACGTGAAAGTGGAGGCATTGTCTGTCCGACGTTTGGTGACATTTGCTTATTGACATATTATGTATGTTTGGCCGAAATCATCTACAGCCCCGTGTGACAAACTGTCAATATAACAGTTATGTAAAAACAAATTCCACACATTGTACGCCCCTTTACCTTTAACGTTTATCTAAGCAAATGACATTATCTGCACAATTTGACGCCACTTCTTTGTTGTGTACGCCTAGCTGACACTTGGTTGTGTACGCTTAGCTGACACTTATGACGGATTACCCACTAATAATTACCGTAGAAGGCTGATCGACATCGTTGGTTGCGTGTGAACGGAGTCAGAGCGATACGCTTCATCCACCTAAATGATTACAGTGCGACAATTGTAGCAGCAGCAGCAGCAGCAGCAGCAGCAGCAGCAGCAGCAGCAGCAGCAGCAGCAGCAGCAGCAGCAGCAGCAGCAGCAGCAGCAGCAGCAGCAGCAGCAGCAGCAGCAGCAGCAGCAGCAGCAGCAGCAACAACAACAACAACAACAACAACAACAACAACAACAACAACAACAACAGCAGCAATATTAGTAGCAGCATATTAGTAACAGAGGCGGCCGTAATATTATAAGCACCACCAACAGCAGAAGCTGCAACAGCAGTAAGAGTAGAGTAGCAGAAGCAGCAACAACAAGATTAACAGTAGGGTAGCAGTAGCAGCAACAACAAGATTAACAGTAGAGTAGCAGTAGCAGCAACAACAACATTAACCGTAGAGTAGCAGTAGCAGCAACAACAGCAGTAACAGTAGAGTAGCAGTAGCAGCAACAACAACATTAACAGTAGAGTAGCAGTAGCAGCAACAACAGCAGTAACAGTAGAGTAGCAGCAACAGCAACATTAACAGTAGAGTAGCAGTAGAAGCAACAACAACATTAACAGTAGAGTAGCAGTAGCAGCAACAACAACATTAACAGTAGAGTAGCAGTAGCAGCAACAACAGCAGTAACAGTAGAGTAGCAGAAGCAGCAACAGCAACATTAACAGTAGAGTAGCAGTAGCAGCAACAACAACATTAACAGTAGAGTAGCAGTAGCATCAACAACAACATTAACAGTAGAGTAGCAGTAGCAGCAACAACAACATTAACAGTAGAGTAGCAGCAGCAGCAACAGCAACATTAACAGTAGAGTAGCAGTAGAAGCAACAGCAACATTAACAGTAGAGTAGCTGTAGCAGCAACAGCAACATTAACAGTAGAGTAGCTGTAGCAGCAACAACAACATTAACAGTAGAGTAGCAGCAGCAGCAACAGCAACATTAACAGTAGATTAGCAGTAGCAGCAATAACAACATTAACAGTAGAGTAGCAGCAGCAGCAACAGCAACATTAACAGTAGAGTAGCAGTAGCAGCAACAACAACATTAACAGTAGAGTAGCTGTAGCAGCAACAGCAACATTAACAGTAGAGTAGCAGCAACAACAACATTAACAGTAAAGTAGCAGTAGCAACAACAGCAACATTAACAGTAGAGTAGCAGTAGCAGCAACAACAACATTAACAGTAGAGTAGCAGCAGCAGCAACAGCAACATTAACAGTAGAGTAGCAGTAGCAGCAACAACAACATTAATAGTAGAGTAGCAGTAGCAGCAACAACAACATTAACAGTAGAGTAGCTGTAGCAGCAACAGCAACATTAACAGTAGAGTAGCAGTAGAAGCAACAACAACATTAACAGTAGAGTAGCTGTAGCAGCAACAACAACATTAACAGTAGAGCAGCAGTAGCAGCAACAACAGCATTAACAGTAGAGTAGCAGTAGCAGCAACAGCAACATTAACAGTAGAGTAGCAGTAGCAGCAACAACAGCATTAACAGTAGAGTAGTAGCAGCAGCAACAGCAACATTAACAGTAGAGTAGCAGTAGCAGCAACAACAACATTAACAGTAGAGTAGCAGTAGCAGCAACAGCAACATTAACAGTAGAGTAGCAGTAGCAGCAACAGCAACATTAACAGTAGAGTAGCAGTAGCAGCAAAAACAAAAATAACAGTAGAGTAGCAGTAGCAGCAACAGCAACATTAACAGTAGAGTAGCAGTAGCAGCAACAGCAACATTAACAGTAGAGTAGCAGTAGCAGCAAAAACAAAAATAACAGTAGAGTAGCAGTAGCAGCAACAACAGCATTAACAGTAGAGTAGCAGCAGCAGCAGCAACAGCAACATTAACAGTAGAGTAGCAGTAGCAGCAACAACAACATTAACAGTAGAGTAGCAGTAGCAGCATCAACAGCATTAACAGTAGAGTAGCAGCAGCAGCAACAGCAACATTAACAGTAGAGTAGCAGTAGCAGCAACAACAAAAATAACAGTAGAGTAGCAGTAGCAGCAACAGCAGCATTAACAGTAGAGTAGCAGCAGCAGCAGCAACAGCAACATTAACAGTAGAGTAGCAGTAGCAGCAACAACAGCAGTAACAGTAGAGTAGCAGTAGCAGCAACAGTAGAGTAGCAGTAGCAGCAACAACAGCATTAACAGTAGAGTCGCAGTACCAGCAATAACAACATCAACAGTAGAGTAGCTGTAGCAGCGAACAACAACATTAACAGTAGAGTAGCTGTAGCAGCAATAACAACATTATCAGTAGAGTCGCAGTAGCAGCAACAACAACATTAACAGTAGAGTAGCTGTTGCTGTAGCAGCAACAGCAACAGTAGCAGCAGTGTGACTCTTGTTGCCAGGCGGCTGTTGTTGCAGGAGTGTGGCTGTTGCAGGAGTGTGGCTGCCTCTTCCCCGTGACCACCGGTAGTGACGGGGAAGAGACTTTAATGCACCCCGTCAAATAAACAAAAATATTGTGTCTCATCAGAATATTTGTTATGCTGATTGTTAGTGTATTAAGTGTAAGTTTATAATGAAAGTGCCCCCCCCCCCCACCTAATACTGTTTTAGGCCTAAGATATTCTGGAAAACAAATTGCATTTTGACATAATTTTTGATAAGACACTTCCGGTGTCACAACCTGTGACGCAAGCTTGAGGGTTAAAGATTGTTTTGTTTTAATGTTCCCTGTCTTCGACTATAAATATGCGTAGCCACGGGGTTTTTGTTAATCGAGCATCCAGGCTAGACTAAACTACGAGAAGCCGGGGGCAGACTTTATCCACTACTAGTCTGACACTGCAATCGACAATCATTTAATGTTAACACAGGAAGATGTTCGGCTAAATAGAAATATAATCCGGTCATGGCAATCACACGCACACGTTGCCTTGGAGCAGCGAGTACGGTCGTTAACAGTTGACAAACACCATAGACGGCCAACGAATTCCGCGGCAGTTATTTCAAGCCTCGTTTGCTGGAGAACGCCGTGGCGGCCAAAAGTCATCGCAACAGCAGGCGTTCTCAGGCCCATCAAACTTTAATAACGGCATCGACTTTGCAAGCACTCTCGCCTTTTTACGACGGCTGGGAATACTTGCTGAGAATGAACTAGGTCGAATCACGCTTTGGTTAGCGGCGATGTCAACCGCGTGCGTTCTTAATTAGGGCGCGCGTGTTTGCACCGTAAGCTCACCTCGCTGGAATGACCAGCAACGGACGCCGACGATATACAAAGCCAAACACAGTGTTGCCACATACAGGTATTCACCGCGTGACCTCCAGGATAGCGCCGCTCTGTCCGGAACATTTCTACATGCTCACCACATCCTCTATAATAACGATAATTTTCACAGCATTGTTGCAACGACTTTGATCTTTATTAATATATTACAATGATTAAAACGTAAGCATGTCATTGTTCTGAGTTATTCCTAGTTGTGTTGTCTGACACCGTCGCCGCTTAAGAATTTCATAAACAGGCCAGCGGTAAATTCAAAAAGGATTTATTTTTGGAGCTTAATTTATCCCGTAGGCCCTATATATATATATATATATATATATATATATATATATATATATATATATATATATATATATATATATATATGTGACCCCGGCCGACCAAATCGGTGATAAGTCGGGATTTGAGATTTGGCGTGAGAGCCGTTCGAAGCCAAAATATAGTGTCAGTAGTGATTTTTCGTTTTGTAAAGAAATGCAATTTTTAGCATCTTGTCTACCAATTCATACGCATCGTATGCAATACTTGTTAATAAAAGATGTGTTTTAATGCAATTTACAACGAGCCCGATTGATCGCCTGCCATAAAATTACTAAAACAAAAGGAATTTGTTCGGTTTTCTCCGACGTAATTCGCCATGTTGCTATGGGGATGCCCCGTCGTGTCCGGTATCACCGGAAAGGCCACGACGTCATACTTCATATGCATAAATTCCTCTCCACGCTCTTTGGACAGAAATAGCTCAAATACGACCAATAAGCAGCCACCTGTTTACGAATGTTGCATATTAATGAGCATCGTCACGTGGTTCTACCGATTTTGATTGGATGATCGCATCTGCGCCGTTCCGCAGCTCAAATCAAAACAACGACGCCATTTTCTAGCTGTCAGATTGTAGATCGAGCTGTCGTATAGTGTTTTCGGAGACGTTTTATTAGAACTTGTGTACAATCGATAGCTAAGCAATGTCCGATGAGTTCCTACGCGTACTCAATGCACCCGTCGACGACGACGAAAGTGCATTAGCACAGCTGTGGGAAGAATATACGCTGTCCCACGTCGACGAGTCGAGCGACAGTGACAGCGAGTCGACCGAAGAGGATGATGCCTCCGGGCCTGGGGCTGGGGCTGGGGCTGACACGGAGGGAGCAGACACTGAAGTTGATGACGACGAATTCGACATGCTTAGAAGCGACTTGGACGTCGCTATTGAACGGGCGGTGGCGTTACCCGAGTACGTGCTACAGGAGCAAGATGATATCCTCAAAGCTGCTGCCTTTAGGTATGTTTCATCATTAATGATTCTCTGTGCCTGTGGGCGTGGCTCTATACGTATTTGGCAATCATGACTGCCATGCCCTTGCCCTTGGACTTGGTGGCATGAACATTTTGGGTTGGGAATAATAAATAGGAATACTATAACTATTAATTAATTAAATTAATAGTTTGGTATTTTTGATGTTGTAATGCAAATACTTGACTTTAGGCATCATAATTTGCATACTGATTTTTTTAGTTACTCTGCTTATATAATATATAATTGATGCACACATCCACATGCAGTCATACATTACTTGGTTTAGATTTACATAATTTTTATGTTTCGTAACGAACTGATGCTATTCATTGTTGCGATTGCAGGTGTGGATGCAAGTTAAATGGAGGTTCTCCCTGTTTTTCTCAATTTTCACCTGAGGAAATGGCATCCAAACGGCTGGATATGATAGCAATGACTCCACGTAAGTGTTTCAACACAGGCTCTGATGATAAGGAAACATTATGTTGTTAACAATAATTTACTCAGTTTATGACTATAAAGCTGGCGTAAAACGTGAACACAATTATTCAGTATAATTATTATCTTAAATTGGTATGTCAAAAACTTTAACATTTAATGCTAATGACCTTTTGTCAGTGTTGGACTTTGATTTATTTTGAAGACTTATGAATGATATAATTATAATGGTAAAGGAAGCTAGTTGTGCACTTTTTCTTCATCAGATTCTGTAATGTCATGACTGTTCACTATTTTATTGTACAGTAATAATCATTAAGCAGTGGTGATTATGCTGGATTTTGTTTTATTTCATGTGTTGTCAGGTGATCAGATGCTGGTCATTATCGGCAAGCTGTCATGTGGGATCAATCTATCAGAGAAAACATGCTCCAGTCACCGTTCTGAAGCTTTGCAGAAGCAGCGGGTGCGCCCGAGGAGTACCTACATGGTTGAGAGTCGACGCATATGTGTCAAGACTTTCAAGTTCTTGCATCCGTAAGTCATTGTTGTCATGTTTGTGTTGTACATTTTGGCTACCGCCTACCCTGGTGAACTGAATATGCTGTTACAATTTTAATATTAAATTTGTTTGATATCCGATTTGTGGTGATATGCCATATGCATCAACCTAATTGCGACTGTTTCTGTCAGGGAATATTATATCAATTGCAGCACAGCCATGAAAATATTGATTATAGTATGGTTATTAACAGGTTTGTCTAACTAATATTTAACATTGATCAAAGACTGATGTGTCAGTGTTGACATTAATATAGTTCCTGTCAATACAATGTCGCATTTCTTTGTGACCATGATTATTGTGCAATATTCATATCTACACTAATAAAATATAACAGTATTACATGTTTATAGTATCAGCAATGACCGACTCACATCACTGCTGAAGTGGTACCGCGACAATGGCCTGCAGCCCAAGGAGAAGCAGAACGCTGGACGCGACAACAATGCCCGAGCATACAGCTTCGATGACATAAAGAGAACTGTGGCTTTCATCTCTAACTACGCAGATGATCACGCCTTGGTTCTGCCTGGACGAGTACCTGGGTACAAGCGGGATGACATCAGACTGATGCCATCATCAGAGACAAAGGTGAAAGTTCATGCGGCCTACACTGCAGCTATGCTAAATTTAGGTATGTAATAGTGTATCAGTTATTATAAAATGTAACTGATATGCTCAACTCTTCATTTATATTTTGAATTAAATATAGTATCATTCATTTATAATTAATTAAAAATTTTATTGAAATGTAATTTGTTTAAATTGCATTGAAAAATTACCTCTTTTTTAATAAGAATAATATATAATTATCACATTTTATAATAACATATTTTTACACAACCTTTTTATAGAATGTTGTGTAAATAAAATAAAATATTATTATTAAAATATTGCAGTTAAAAAATTATTCCAAAGAAAATGTGAATGTAATTATTGCCAGTCGTTATATAGTGCATACTGTGAATGTTTGGATGTGTATGTTTCAGACCATCGCATCATGAGTGACACTGGCTTCAGGAAGACTTGGAAGGCCCTGCTGCCATTCATTGTGACGGCGCGGCCGATGACCGACCTCTGTTGGACATGCCAAAAAAACAACGTGGTGATCTTCAGAAGCGCCAACCTGCCAGAAGCAGAAAAGAGCGAGCGTCTCCTTCAGCAGGAACAACACCTCCTTGTTGTGCAGCAAGAGCGCTCCCTGTACAACGAGATGGTTCGCCATGCCAAAGATGTCTGCCACCAGCTGGGAATCGGTGAGTTGACTGCCAGCCCTCCCTGTAGCCGTCAGATTGAGATGCACTACAGCTTTGACTATGCGCAGCAAGTCCACCTGCCTAGTGACCCTCTCCAGTCAGGGCCAATCTACTTTCTGGTTCCACGGAAAGTTGGATTGTTTGGCATCTGCTGTGAGGGCGTCCCTAAACAGGTGAACTTTCTTATTGACGAAGCCCATCTCATCTCTAAGGGGTCAAACGCGGTGATTTCTTTTCTTCATTATTTTTTTGAGAATTTTGGCCTGGGTGAGACCGAAGCAAACCTTCACTGCGACAACTGCCCAGGACAAAACAAGAACCGTTTTGTCTTGTGGTACTGTGCGTGGAGGGTTTCTGTCGGTCTCCACAAAAGGATAACTCTGAATTTCCTGATAACAGGACACACCAAGTTTGCCCCTGATGGATGTTTTGGCCTTCTGAAGCAGGCATTCAGACGCCACGCAGTGTCATCGCTGGAAGAGTTTCAGTCTGTGGTGAACGGGAGTGCTCACGTCAACTCTGCCCAGCTGGTGGGAGCGGAGGACGGCACAAGCTACGTGCCAGTTGGGGACTGGCAGGCCCACCTCAGCCCATTCTTCAAGCCACTGCCAGGTATCAAGGCATACCAGCATTTCCGGTTTGATGCCGCGGAACCTGGGAAAGTGTTTGCGAGGGTGACACTTGACTCGGCCGAGTCAACATTCATGATGTTGACAAGTGAAGCTAGTGCCTTGCCTGCCACTGCCCCTGTTGCTGTGCCAGCACCCGGCATGAGTGCACAGCGACAGTGGTACCTGTACAACACAATCAGGGAATTTGTATCTGATGAACAGAAGGACATTTTGTGCCCTCTTCCAAATGTGCCTAAACCTGCACCAGGTGCTGCAAAAGTACCTGAGCAGGGGAAGGGAAAGGGAAAGGGAAAGGGGAAGGGAAAGGGAAAGGGAAAGGGAAAAAGCAGTGGTGGGCCACCTCCACCAAAGCGTGCTCGGTAGAGTACCTTGATGTTGCGACATAGCTTATTATTATTAATGACAGTTCTCAATTAAGTATTGATGGACATTTTCCCAAGTCTAATTATTGCCATGTTACTTCTACTATGTACTGTAGCATACATAATGTGTGCCAAATTTAAATGTTATACTTGCATTGCTTTCATGCGATATTTTAACAGCTGTTTTTATTTTAATCTCATGTTCAGTGTGAACTGAGTTTGCCATTTTTTACTGCATAAGCTTTATTCATCCGGTGTGGAATTGTACCACAACAATCACATGCCGCACGATCAGTATTGTATATGCTTTCAGTGTACATAAACAATGAAAAATGCTAACACTCGTTTTCTCCGTTTTTACCCCTGCCATGAACAATGTCTCATAACTTTGTTATTTTTTGCAGCAGCATATTTTTTACTGCAAGAATGTAATTGCAAATTACCATACATAGAGTGTGCCAAATTTGAATGTCATACATACATTATTTCCATGCTTACCATGAAAATGAAGAATGCAAAACTTATACAGCCGTTTTCTCCATTTCTTAGTTTTTACCCCTACGGTATGCAAAGTGGCATAACTCAGCCAGTTTTTGGAGTAGCATCTTAATTTTTTTAACACTATGAAGCTGCATAGCTATACTTTCTAATAATGTAAAAAAATGCATGTCAAAAATTTCCTACTTATCACTGGTTTGGTTGGCCGGGGTCACATATATATGTAGGCCCTATATATATATATATATATATATATATATATATATATATATATATATATATATATATATATATATATATATATATATATATATACACACACATACATACATACATACATACATACATACATACATACATACATACATACATACATACATACATACATTCGCTGTGAAGGAAGAACATATTGGTCAGTGTTATGTGAAGGAGAGGGGAGTAGGGGAGACAGGAGGGAAGGAGAAGGGAGTGGGGGAGACAGGAGGGAAGGAGAAGGGAGTGGGGGAGACGGGAGGGAAAACAACCGGAGTGAAGGAGAGGGGAGTGGGAGAGACAAGAGCAAAGGAGTGGGAAGTGGGGGAGACAGGAGCGAAGGAGACAGGAGGGAAGGGGTCAGGACAGAATGTGATGGAGGGGATCGAACGGAAGAGTTATTCTGCAGCAGTGATAGAGGGGGTGAGGAAGAGAGCGAGGGTGTTTGTGGGGGATTCGATAGTTAGGAAGACCGACAGAGTCTTAAACAAGGGAGATGATGTGGTGGTCTGCTTGCCTGGAGCCAAAATAGAGGCGATAACTGAGAGGGTAAAAAACATCGTAGGCTCGGGTAAGGGTGGATCTGTTTTAGTACACGTAGGGACAAATAACGTAGAGAGGGAGGGTACAACTGCCATAGTTAGGAAATATAGGCAGTTGGTCAGAACACTAAAACAGACGCGGGTTGAGCAGGTAATACTGTCAGGGATTTTACCTGTAATGGGCAGGAAGGGTCACAAATATCGAAATTGTCGGGGGATGGCAATTAACATGTTAGTCCAAAAGCTATGTAGGGAAGAGGAAGTTGGATTTGTGGATTTATGGGGAAGTTTTGTTGGGAGGGCTGATAAGTACATGAAGGATGGGCTTCATTTAAGTGGAAAGGGGGCGGCAGTATTCGCGGACAAACTTTCAGCAGCAGTAGATAGTGACTTGGGTACAATGACAAATATTTTTGGAAGTAAACATTCTTTAAACTAGAAGTGCAGGGGGGTTACCTAGAGGTGTCTCAAGCAGAACAAGAGGCCACTAGCACAGATAAACCAATATCAAATCATCCGAGAAACATCTCTGAAAAAGGTTATAGATGCGTATGTTTAAATGCAAGGAGAATAGTAAATAAGAAAAACGAATTAAACATTATGGTAGAAGATATTCACATAATTGGTATAACTGAATCATGGGCCAACATAGATATAACAGATGCTGAATTAGGACTGACAGGATATGTAATGTTTAGGAAAGATCGAATAGGAAGAAGGGGCGGGGGAGTTATTTTATATGTTAAAGAATCTATTCAGGCTTATGAAATAAAACTAGAAAGGGAAGCAGATTGCGATGAAGCAGTTTGGTGCAAAATTGTTTCAGGAAATTCAAAATTAACTATTGGATTAGTTTACCGAAGTCCAAACATAAACGAAGAGGACAACACAAAAATAAAAAACGCTATAAAGGAAGTTAGTAAAGGGGAATGTATCATAATGGGAGATTTTAACCATGGACACATACAATGGAATTCTCTAGAGAGCACAGGGATTGAGGACCAACAATTTCTATTTTTAATCCAGGATAGCTTTCTTACTCAGCACGTACTAGAACCAACCAGGGGAGAAAATGTATTAGATATAGTTTTGTCATCACAAAAAGAATTAGTGGACAATGTAAAAATATTTGAACCATTGGGTAATAGTGACCATAATCAAATACATTTTGACATCAA
The DNA here is from genome assembly GCA_963662155.1 of Lamellibrachia columna. Classification (NCBI taxonomy): domain Eukaryota; kingdom Metazoa; phylum Annelida; class Polychaeta; order Sabellida; family Siboglinidae; genus Lamellibrachia; species Lamellibrachia columna. The sequence goes on along the minus strand of OY759271.1, from coordinate 5,664,737 downwards.
TGTAAAATCAGAAAGTAAAAATAAGAAAACGTACAAGAGAAACTTCCACAAAGGTAACTACAAAGATATGAGAAAATACTTAGCAAAGCTAGATTGGAATAACATGCTGATGAATAAGACCGCAATTGAATGTTGGAATATTCTAAAATATGAAATTGAGAGTATCATCAATAAATTTGTTCCCTTCCAAAAACAAGGAAAACGGTGTAGAAAGAAACACTTGTCAAAAGAGGCTATTAGAAAAATAATGCTAAAACAAACTATGTGGAGGGTTTATAGGCGTACCAGAAAGGACGAAGACTATGCAAAATACAAAGAGGCACTTAATGCAGCTACAACTGAAATCAGACAATCTAAAAGAAGCTATGAGCAAAAACTAGCATGTAACATAAAACATGACTGCAAGAGTTTTTATGCATATGTCAGGAGTAAACAAAACGTACAAGACAAGGTTGGACCTCTAGAAGACAGTGCTGGAAATATAATATCACAGGGGTTTTTAATGGCGGAAGACCTAAATGGTTACTTCAGTTCAGTGTTTACCAAAGAAGATATTAGTTCATTACCAGTTGCTGATGCTAAATTTCAGGGGGCTAAATCTGACTATTTAGGTCCGTTAGTTGTAACTCCAGAATTGGTAGCTAAGAAAATAAAGGCAATGAAGGATAACAAATCACCGGGAGTGGATGGGATTCCTCCAAAATTACTAATGGAAACAGTAGAACAAATCAGTATACCACTTGCAAGAGTATTCAACTTGTCATTAAAAGAGGGAGTTGTTCCGTTTGAATGGAAAGAAGCAAACATCATACCATTATTTAAAAAGGGTTCGAGAAATAAGTCAGAGAATTACAGACCAGTGAGTTTAACGTCAGTGATTTGTAAATTATTAGAAAGGTTAATTAAAGACCATATGGTGGACTTCCTCGTTAAGCATAAATTATTAAATTCATCTCAACATGGATTCCTTAAAGCGAGGTCATGCTTAACAAATATGTTATGTTTTTTGGAAGAAATCACTAAGTGGATAGACGTGGGATCGCCAGTAGATATTATCTACTTAGATTTTCAGAAAGCTTTTGACAAAGTGCCACATCAAATATTACTACTTAAATTAAAAGCCCATGGTATCGGGGATAGCATAACTGACTGGATAGAACAATGGCTGACTGACAGAAGACAACGAGTTGTAGTAGATGGAGAAGTTTCAAATTGGAAATCGGTTTTGAGTGGGGTACCTCAAGGATCAGTATTAGGACCTATATTATTCTTAATTTATATCAATGACTTGGACGACAGTATAACAAGTAACGTACTGAAATTTGCGGATGACACAAAACTGTTTAGAAAGGTTAATACTGATGGTGATAAACAACATTTACAAAACGATCTAGACAGATTAGTAAGATGGTCTGAGAAATGGCAGATGTTCAATTTTGGGAAATGTAAATGCCTACATACAGGACATAGGAACTTGAATGTAAACTATAAAATGGGAGATACTGTTCTGGGTACTACTGTAAAAGAAAAGGACTTAGGAGTTACAATAAGCGCTGATATGAAAGTTTCAGAGCAGTGTGGTATTGCAGCTTCAAAGGGTAATCAAATTCTTGGATTGATTAGAAGAAACATAACATACAAGGGAAAAAAGTTAATTATACCTCTTTATAAAGCAATAGTTAGACCTCATTTAGAATACTGTATACAAGCATGGAGACCATATCGTAAGAAGGATATAGATACGCTTGAACGCATACAAAGGAGAGCAACTAAAATGATTCCAGAACTTAGAGACCTTAGTTATGAAGAACGCTTGAAAGAATGTGGTTTAACAACTCTAGAGACAAGGAGGTTAAGAGGAGATCAGATTGAAGTTTTTAAGATATTGAATGGGTATGAAAATATTGATAGAAATATGTTTTTCTCACTCAAGAAGGATAGCAGAACTAGAGGACATGAGGTAAAATTAGTAAAGGATCAATGTAGATTGGACATCAGGAAGCACTCGTTCTCACAGAGGACAATAAATGAATGGAACAAATTGTCTACAGATTGTGTAACTGCTAGCAGCGTGAATATGTTTAAAAACAAGGTTGACACATATCTCAGGAGGGCGGGCTATAAGTAGATGAACATTGTTGGACTCTCGATAAGCCAATGGCTTCCTTGTCCACTTGCCATCTGGGCCTTTGGCTTGGATGGCAAATCTTGTTAAATCTTGTTAAATCTTGTTATTGCTCTCCTCCTCGTCCCTGAAGTCAGGACTGAGGCTGGCATCGATATTGGCCATCGTGTTTTGTTTTCCTTCTTCTTCCATCACTGATTCCGTGTCACTGCCATCTCACCCACCAGCTTCCACTCCCACATCCCTCGCTCTCCTCTCCCCTCCCAATCCCGCCGAATAATCTCTTCACATAGTCCTCCCATATAGGTCTTCTTCTTCTCCTTCTACTCTCCACTCTAAGTGCATCCACTCTCTTCGTCAACCGTTTCCCTTCCATTTGTTCCACGTGTTCAGCCCACTTCAACCGACTCCTCGACTTCCTCCTGGAACCCTCTTCAATCCCCACCTCCTCCCCCAGCTCCTCCCTCCTCCGCTTGTCTATTTTTTTCACGCCACCAATTCCTCTCCCCCGTGCTGCTATTCACGCAAACTTGGACTCTATTTTGTTTTTGTTTCCGCCGTCGCCATAGTCTCTGGACCATATGGACAGGCTGGTGTGACGCACGAACTGAGCAACTTTCCTTTGAGCTTCCAAGATACATGTCTTGGTCAATAATGCACTGCCATATCATATTTGTCTAAAGTCTGATTAACCCTGCAGACATTAATTAAATTTCTTTTTCTGGCACGAATGATGCGGTGCGATTGGCGGCTATTTACAATAACTTCGCTTCGTGGTGGGATCAGCATTAATTCGCAGACGTTTCCAATGTTATCTCTCACAGCAAGATTTAAGGGTCCTATAAGTGGATGGTGTTCTCTTAGAATTGAGTTACGTGAAAATGAGAATTGTGCCGCTGAGATGCGTCACGCGCGGCTCGTATGACACGTGTCTGTGTATTTACACATTGTATCATCGTTAGCAACTAGGGTATTTAATGCCAAGCTGTTGATATTTAAAAGACGTACAATGCTGAATATTGTATAGAGTGAAGACACGGCGTGTTGTATGATTCGGTTGTATACTAGATAAAGGGATCATGTCAACATTCCTCTGTCACGTTTTGGTGCAGTCCGTTGCTACCCTGACTTGTTATGCTACTCTTGCCACTCTGATTATCCTCCGTGAACCAAAGTCGACAGAAATGTCATCGTTGATTACTCGCGCTCTCGGGCCGCTCTCCCAGCAGCCACACAGCAACACAACCAGAATTATATTTATTTGTCCCAATTGTAAATACCAACGTATAATATAGTTATTACTGATAAATCATATTAATAACAAACAAAGACAAACACAGTCAATTAAACAAACTGTTTACAGTGCACTGTGTAGTATGAGAAATAAAATTACAAGTCAATGTATGTGACAGAAAACTCCTCTTAAGATCAAAATGGGTCGCTATCATAAAAGCCACCCGTGTTTTACTTTCTACATAATGAATTTTACAATAGATTTTGTAAAATAAACAAAATAAAAAAGTTTTATTTTTTCTTTATTTTTTTTCTTTAAACCATCTCTTTTATTTCTGAAAGTGTGTTTCGAAGTATCCTACCCATAAAAAAAAATTATTTTAAAATATGATATGTCTCCATAGCAGTGAAACCGGTTTATTCATACAGTCGAACCTCGCTTTACGGTCACCTCAGTGATATAGCCACCTCGCCCCCTGGCCACTGAGACAGTCCCAAACGTTAATAGTAAAGAATAGGGCATTCATATAGTCCTGCTCGTGGGCGTCCGGGGGGGGGGTAAGAGGGGCATATGCCCCCCTAGATCTGGATGTTTGAGACTTGAGTTTGTAAAAATGTAGGTATTTTATGGCGAGTAGACTGTTTACTATTTGTGTTAAGTAGAACATCTAGTATATTTGTTAATTAATTATATACAATTATATCATTATTGTTCATTGAAAGTAGATATTTTGATAAGTGTAAAGATTTCTGGTCGAAATCAGACAGCAGAATTGTGTGCCCCTCTGGAGAAAAGCCTGCGGACGCCCCTGGCCTCGCTAATATGGTCACCTCGATATTCAGGTTAATTTGGCCCAGTCGTGAGGGTGACCTTAATAGTGAGGTTCCACTGTCTTATATAGTTTTTTTTACCGTAAACGATGGGGAGAAATGGTTTGTTTATTTAGAACCTCGACATGCACGATCGTTATTACGGAGAAGTCGAAAAAGTGACAGACAGGCAGGCATACACCGTGTATAATATGCTCAACAAAACACACTAGCTGGTTAAAATGGGAACACCCGGTTGTGACGCCCACACACCACGGGAACCCATTGATCGATTCGCGTCGACCGTAATTCGATCTCTCAGTGCGTGCGTACGTACGACCTACTTAACCTTAGACACGTCGCGCTCGTTCGCTAGAGGAGCCACTGTCAATAGCGTAGTGAACGCCGAGGCATTAAAATATGCTTGGCACAACAGCCAGGGAAAGTCCAGCGCTCTATTTCAGCACAATAGATAGAATAATAGAACGCGAATTGGGTCGATCGACAATGTCACGTAAATTCTACTATACTGTGGCGTATTTAGCGGGCATTTGGGCCGGGGTCCCTCTGGATTTGGGGTATGAATTTTCGGTGAATAACCTATTGTGCCACTACGTGGTAGCACAGCGAACTAATGGGTGACTAAGCTTGGCCACCTTTTGACCCCCCCCGAGACCAAAAATACGCCATTGCTACTACAAGCATATGTTGTTACATTCACTAGAATAACAACTACATAATGTATGAATAAACGCATGACTAACAACTGCCTAATGAGAAGTTAGTATCTGCTTCAAATGTCTGTAAATTAATCAGCATCCGAAGTAGAACAGTTCCCCGCAACGTTCTCGTCATAACTCCATTTCCTGAGTCAGAGACCTCGTACGGAATGTCGCCACAATGCCAGATTCGATTATTTCCATTCCACATGACGAACGTTTTGCATGAAGGGCAATTTCGTTCAGTCGCCTTTGCCTTTGTTCATCAGACTGTGCAAATGGGTATATGGCTGTAGCCGGTAATAAGTAATTGAACAGGATTAGAACGTAGTAGAAACAATTTATTATATTATATTAAAAGGGAAATAAATGGTGGTGATCAGTGGCAATCGTCATTAAACACATGATTGTATCAAACTGCGCGTTGGTGAGTTTGATAATTGTTTTCGAAATCATAATAATACCAGTTAGTATTAGAGTTTAGATCTGTTCCCTCACATCTCCGCCAGTTTCGCATATGTGGGGTTGACATTTTGTAGGCAAGCTCCGGGCCCTGGGACGTTAACGACTCGACTGTTCCGTGCTCCGTGATATACGTCAAACGTCAATATAGGTTCCTTCGTACGGTACGAACGCTTCGTGATACCGACAGCGCTACATGCTGGGGGGGGGGCATGAAGTGTCCTAACCACCACTGCCGTTGGCATTGCCCTATTTGTCTGCCTGTTCCCTCATATCTCAGTCAGTTTCGCATGTATGGGGCTGACATCATGTATGGGCTGACATCATGTATGGGGCTGACATCATGTATGGGGCTGACATCATGTATGGGGCTGACATCTGGTATGGGGCTGGCATCATGTATGGGGCTGACATCATGTATGGGGCTGACATCATGTATGGGGCTGACATCATGTATGGGGCTGACATCTGGTATGGGGCTGACATCATGTATGGGGCTGACATCATGTATGGGGCTGACATCATGTATGGGGCTGACATCATGTATGGGGCTGACATCTGGTATGGGGCTGACATCATGTATGGGGCTGACATCATGTATGGGGCTGACATCATGTATGGGGCTGACATCTGGTATGGGGCTGACATCATGTATGGGGCTGACATCATGTATGGGGCTGACATCATGTATGGGGCTGACATCATGTATGGGGCTGACATCTGGTATGGGGCTGACATCATGTATGGGGCTGACATCATGTATGGGGCTGACATCATGTATGGGGCTGACATCATGTATGGGGCTGACATCTGGTATGTAAAAGATCCCCCCAGTGGGAGTTCGTAGTTACGTACAATTGTTATCAACGATATGTTCACCAAAGTTCCTTCGTACGGTACGAACTCTTCGTGAAATCGACAGTTGTACGTGGTTTTGGGGCATGACGTTATCATTGCCAGTGGCATTGCCCTATACCAACACTTGACTGGCAAGGAGTCATACACTCTTGCTGTGGCTGCCTCTTCTCTCGTGCAACATCGGGTAACTCGGCTAGCATCATTTAATTTAATAACAGTGCGATTATAATAGTATAAGTAAAAAGAGCGTAAGTAAATCCTGTTACCGGTGATTACATATTTATCGTGGCCGATGTGACTCGGTGCACGTGTGTCGCATTGACGGCCTTCGTTTCAAGTCATCGATTGTCGCCAATGAGACACCTGCCCGCGGCCAAACGTCTCTCCACGTCACTACACGCTTTAAGTCGACATTGATCGACGCGCGTTTTTATACTCGTCCAAGCAGTCGCGTCGCTGCAGTCGCGTCGCTGCCGTTGCCGCGACAACGACGACGCGATGATGATGTTTCGACGACGCAATGATGATGTGATGTCAAAGAGATGATTTTGTAACGCCAAATTGGCGTAAACATGGTGATAACGTGAAGTCAACGTGGTTATAATGTAACGTTGACGTGGGGATAATGTGAAGTCGACAAGGTGATAACGTGACGTCGACGTGGTGATAATGACGACCACGACGCCTACAAATGAATTACTCGCAACTACGCGACATTAACGTTGACAGTGCATCTATTTTATATCACTGGCTTGATATAATTAATAATTATAAAATATAAAACATAAACATAATTAATTAGTTACTTATAGGGTACCCCGTGATTAGTAGCACCAAGTGTGTCTTCCGACCCGTCCACTTCAGGTCGTTTACCACCGAAATCAACACATCGAATTGAAGTGCCACTTGACAATTTACGCCGACGCACCAGTGTTCAGATGCGCCAACATTGCCACACACCACGTTGTAATAGACGTCAGCGTTGACACGTTCCCTATGCAAATCTGTAAGATTCGTGGTTGCGTTTTGGATAGATGAAAGTGCTAGCGCATTGAATGCGGCGTCACTGACGTTGCACGTAAGTCGACTTGGGGTTGAAATAAACAGGGCGGCGAAGGTTTGCTCGAACGTTACGTTTGAATATCGAGACCTTGACACGTGGTGCTTACTAATCGCTCCACTGTGCTTTATTTACGTGACTCATTATAGTACAATATAGCGGAGTATTTATGATGCGTCATGTGTCTAAGTATGCCTTATGCACAGACAGGCCCCTGGATGACGCACTCTTAAGCCACAACACGACTTCTTTATGGAACAATGCTACATTAAATGGGATGAAAGAATGTATTCCCTATCCCGGCAATTCTTCCTTAGGCAGTGATCAAAACACATTTTTTTACGAATGACATGTGTTGTGCCATCCTCACATTAAGGCATGACATGTGTTGTGCCATCCTCACATTAAGGCATGACATTTTCCTCAGAGGCAGAACATTGTTTCTACTTACAAAATATAATGTATTTACTAACGAATTAAAACTATCACAATACAATAGAAGGTCAGAAGACCGCTTAGACTTAATATCTTTTACTTTCGGTGAGTGATTTGTTAACTGGAAAATCCGGTTACTTTTACAGTCTGGCGCACCAATGACGTCACATCTTCGTGTTCCTGGTTTTGACGCTTCGTTTATGAATAGTCGTATGCATCCCAACATCGATACCTGCGTTTATCAATAACCCAATGACCGAAAAACACTAACACTGGCTATAGCCAGTGGTGGATATGTGAACGAATAGTCTTCGCACAGTAATTGCAGCGTGGCTGAATGCTTCCCAGAGAAGTCGAGTTGGCGTTGGAATGAGCAGGTCAAATTGTTTAACATCTCCTGCCTCTCCTTCTTTTCAAATAATCGTCTTCTTTTTGAAACAATTCCACATTCCACAAAAGTGGTTAACGTAATGCATAACATGGCACACTGGAGAGATTGGTTTCTTCAAAAAGTTCCTCTGATATCAGCATGTTTTCTAGATATTCTACCTTTTCCATTCATGCAAATAAGATGTGTTTGTGTGAATTGGGAAGGCAAAACACTACCAGTGCTGGCATCGGGCATTGACACATGTATGGAATTCGGGTAATTAGTCTGCGCGCGCAGGGTGTGTGCTGAAAACACGGACCGCAGAGTAACGTGAGACGAAACAGCCAACTACGCTGTTCAACATTCTACAATGGTTGTCGGTAAACACCCTTCCTAGTTTACGCCCCGAGTTTACGCCCCCCCCCATGTTTACATCTAACTTATCTTGATAAAATCGAAAAGAAACCACTTATTTTTTTACGTTTCCAACACAATGTAATTATAAAAGATCTATACATTTCAAAAACGGAAGTGAAATCTGTATGCCAGGATTTTTGGAAACAGCTAAATTTTAGAGGACATTTCCATAATTAGCTATGCAGACCTATGCCTCAAACAGGCTTCCGGAACTGTAGATATGCAAAATATATTGCAACTCGCTACAATATGATTAATCCTTACAATACAAAAGTCAAGATTATTAAATGTCAATAAATTATGTAAACAGACGGACATTTACGCGGGACACGATCCTGTTCGCAAGGTTTCACTAATCTTGATACAACTGGGTCAACGTGAGTACAGTTTAATGGGTGAAACTTCTCCCCGGGTACGTCTAACAGGTAGACTGCAATCGCCCCCCCCCCCCCCACCCACCCCGAACCGAAGCGTCTGGGACTGGCAGTCTGGCGACACCGCCCGTCATACAGCGCGCGCTCGGCGCCTGCACCTGGCGACCTGGCGCTATTCAACTCGCGTATAAATAAAAATCCATCAGCTTTCAGCGTCTCGTTTACTACGACGATCAGCCGAGCGACCGGTCGGCTGAGCAGTGATCGCATTGTCGAGGCTGCAATGCGAAAGCTGTTGACGCGAACGTGATTCCGCGAACAGAAAAAGCCAGACATATTGTATCTTTAAAGGTCCTTCCTTGATTAAATTATTTCGCTCATCTCGTTTTGGAGTAATTTCGCGTAAACGCAAACCTGTTTAGTGCCCACTATGACACGCTGTCTCGTGTGTGCAAAATGTGTTATTGAGTTTTCATGAAATCATCGGAGAAGCGATTAAGTTATTTTTTAACGGATCCTGTCAATTCGACGAAAAAGGACAACGTGATCCGGCTCGATATACTATTATAGTGCCTATTAAAGAAAAATCTTTTCAATTACTTCTAACAAAAGTGCGTATATAAAAATTCACGCACTACATATTTTAACATCAGCTAACCAGATTCCCGATGGACTAAATGAATTGAGGGTGGAGTTTTAATTCAACTCTTTAATATTAAGTTGTGTTTTCCCACAGTTGGACTTGTTGAGACACCTGTGTACGAGTTGGAATAATCTATGAGAACCATCCGACGTGTATCGTGAAACCTGCTAATGCGGACACGCGCGGACATTATGACGAAACCGCAAATACCCATTGTCTGGTCCGCGCGCGTCTCCTGCAAACATTCGCGTCCACTGAAGACACCCACGTCCGCTGTAGATAACCGAGTCGCCTGTAGACACCCTCCGGACACCCACGTCCCCTCCGGACACCCGCGTCCCCTCCGGACACCCGCGTCCCTTCCAGAGGTCAGACCACAGTGCAAAATTGCATTGGTGGCCTGTTAACGTTTTGTCTGATTATAAGGAAACGTGACCATAAAATAGTCAGAAACTTTTTCACAGCAACTGCCATCATCATCTTGACATGCTGACCCAGTTTAAAACGCCCCCACGTGCGATGCCCGTCAATGTTTACAAAAGTAGCCATGTATTCATGCGTGCACGTCCACGCCCATTAGCAGAAAAATTCCCATAAATCCCTCCGCCCGTTAAACTCGCAAAAAATGCACTATTTCACAGCCAATAAATAACTTCTACAAACAAACCTGTGAACATGCTTGTTCAACTGCTCTTATGTCACATCATATGAATTGTTTAAATTCACATATCACAATTTAATACGCCCTACATTCATGTGAAACAATAAACAGGAATATCAACTGTGGTCTTACCCCAAATAGGGAAACTTTTATGTGAGAAAGTGCCCAATTTTACATCAAGTTGCGGCACAATATATACGTAGACATATTATGGAACACTCCAGCTTGTCATGTCATTATTATTTGTTTGACAGTCAAGTCTAAACAATGCCTTGCCCGTATTATTAGCTGAAAACCATTCACATAATTTAATTATAGGTCGATTTTTACACTTGATAAATCATAGATCATATACATTAGATTTCACTAGCATGCGAAACATTGAAGCCTGCTTACTGTCTCTTTAAATATACGAGTTTAATGAGTTTATTTTCGAACTAGTATTCATATAATTGCTCAATTTTTAACCAAACATGGCATAACTTTGCCAGAAAATTTACAATTTGTCACATTTAAAAGGATTTCAGGTAAATTCCAATGTGTCAGACTTATCAAATTGTATTGTTTATGTGACTGCTTTCATGCTTCTAGTCATGACATACAAGGCGAATGACTTGATTTGGACGCGCCACCAGATAACCGTTGAGGCGAGATTCCAATGGCTGTGACACAACCAACATAGAACTATTATGTCCAAATTTGTTACACAATGTTACCAATGTACTGGGCCACATAACACATATCACAAATGACTGTTCTTGCACAAAATGGCTACCTGCTGCCTAACGTACTGATGTCATACCATCTAATTTTGATAAAATTTACATTTTGGCATCCGATCTGTACCATGCTATTTACGATTGCTACTGTTGTCTGTCTTTTTCAAGCAACATTTTCACTTTCCCTATCAGCCTATGGGTATAGTTATATCTTCTGTAAGTAAACCACTTCATGGTTAGAGTTGGGGTTAGCTAGGGATGGGGTTAGCTAAGGTTAGGGCTGCATACCTTCATCTGCTTATGGACAGGCACTAACAATGTATGCACACAACATGAAATGGGTATCGATATATGCTGATTAGACATTTTGGAAAAGCAACAGTTATTGTTTATACTAAAATTAGCTTGTTGTAGGTTTAACTTACCGCAAACTCTCTAATGCTATATCAATCATCAAATTGCACAAAATACCAGCTCGTGCACATCAAACGTTATAGTAGGAAACTAAAATGTACATTTATTTGACATTTTAGACAATAAACAGGAAGGTCAACTGTGGTCTGATCCCTCCAAACACCCGCATCCCCGCCAGACACCCGCATCCCCGCCAGACACCCGCATCCCCGCCAGACACCAGCATCCCCGCCAGACACCCGCAACCCCGCCAGACACCCGCATCCCCGCCAGACACCCGCATCCCCGCCAGACACCCGCATCCCCGCCAGACACCTGCAACCCCGCCAGACACCCGCAACCCCGCCAGACACCCGCAACCCCGCCAGACACCCGCATCCCCGCCAGACACCCGCATCCCCGCCAGACACCCGCATGTTGGGGGACGTCATTTCCTCAACAGAGTAGAAGTTATTGGAACATTAACGTAATAAAATCGATTATTAACATTATGGTTTATAAAAAAAACAAGAGCTGTGCAAACATTAAATGAAGCACAGTACAATAGGACAAACAGTACAATAGGACAAACAGTACAATAGGACAAACAGTACAATAGGACAAACAGTACAATAGGACAAACAGTACAATAGGACAAACAAACTAGAATGTCGACGTATAAACAAGCTCGGTATTTAAGTATGTTCCCTATTTACAACGTCGTTTCTTGTGTCGTAATAATAGCTTTTTCATAGATTATAAGAAAAACAACATAATTGTATAGACTATTACAACTACTTGGAGATTATAGGTTTTGCATAACTTTGCTACTTTTTTCTGTCTCGAAGTACATCTAAATGTGTGTGTGCGTGTGTGCGTGCGTGCGTGCGTGCGTGCGTGCGTGCGTGCGTGTGTGTGTGTGTTACAGTCAATCTGCGTGATCAGTCATTTCGCGTAATGACTGACATGTTTAGGCATTATGCGAAATGACTGTTTCACTCAGGCATTTCGCGAAATGACTGAAAATTACAGTCATTACGCGAAATGACTGGAAATAAGGCAGTGTTATTACACAGTTTGACTGGTGACCATTTCAGTCATACTGTGTAATAACAATTTGTGTACCTTTGTCATTATATATTGTTCCAATGTTAATTGTGTATTAATATCAGCTTTCATAATTCTTCAGACATTCACATTACTCAAGTAGATAAACAATGTGAATAAACATTTGCTATATATTTGCAAATAGCAACATTTTGCTAATAATTCATCCCTCTCTGGGTACAAAATTCTAACCCTCCCCCTGACAGTTTGATTGACAGCTATCTCACTAGTGTTCTCTGATTTGATGAACAGGTAATGGATGACCCAACCATTCTCCAACTGAGAATGCCAATTGCCTAACAATGGTGACTGTCTCAATTGACTATTGTGCATTGCCTTTCCCTATAAAACGAACACAACCAGTAGGTGCTAATCACTTGCAGCAACTGATGAATCTTCGAAGTCACGTCATTGATACTACATACTCAGCAAGTAAGAACCAACCGTCTTATGCTGAACATTGTTTCTTGATTTTAAGTGTGATAAATTTACCAGACATTTCACAATTTGAAGGGTAGATAGTAGTCCATTTAATCAATGCAAATATTCCAACCTATAATAAATGAGGTATGAGTAGAAAGATAGTTAAATACTCTTCCAAATGTGCCATAGTTAACATGTATTGATGCAGTAATAACATCATACCAGAATGTTGTCATAGAAATTACTCCACAGCTTTGGTGGCTTGCATAACATGAGGTGGTTTAATTTTGATTTGGTATTGGTGAAATTTCACACCTTCATTCATTGATCTGCACATTGAAGCCACAGGGGTAATTCCCTTCATAGGTTTTCTCAGTAAGAAGCCTCTAGTTAATATCCACCACAGTTGTATTGGATACCAATTCAAGCCTTAATCCTTTCTCTGTTAAATTATTCCTCTTTTTTATGTAAGCCAGGAAGTCCACAATGAAAGGGTTTTTCTTCAGTTAGCCATGAATTGCAAGAGTGAGCACAAATGAAAGCCATCAATGCTGTGTAACAAAAGTCAAGAAATTCTTTCATGATTTGTCACATTAAGCCGTGCAAACAAATTAATTTAAAAGGGAAGTTAAACCAATTGCTAAGTTTACTATAAAAGACACTTTGATAAACATTATGATTATGCGTATATTACAAATACAATATATTACAATATATATATTTTATTATTTATTTTCACAATTTTGGTTTAGGTAGTTTATAATTACTATTGGATAATAATTAAAATTTGACATCGAGAAGTTGATAAAGAAACGAAATACGCAGTGATGTACACTGAAAACAGAATTGATAGGATAAAATGTCCTGAACCTCTGAAATCAATCAATCAACAATGTCCTGACTCCACAAAAACAATACGTCATTCTACATTTCCAACATTCAATTTAAGGTACACAATAGAAGACAAATTGTAATTGATACTTCATAGTGTTTGCTCTGGGTATAATATCACAAAGCGAACCTAGGGGGACTGGGGCATTGCACCTCATAATAAAAACATTAATTTGACGATAAGTGGTTTCGACCATGTGGAATAACTTCAATTCCTGGTGTTCTACACGATCCAAAGTGAACCCAAATACTAATCTTAAATCATAATTTCATTACAATATAAAACATATTTTTGAGTGTGAGAAATAGATAGCTGCTAGGTGACCATTTCTGAAAATATCTGGCTAGGTAGATAAAAAAACAGCAAGTTTGCCCGCATCACTTGTCATTAATCAGGGGAAGCACTGTTTCAGTCATTACGCGAAATGACTGCACCTCTTTTCCAGTCATTTCACGTAATGACACACACACGCACGCACGCACGCACGCACGCACGCACGCACGCACGCACGCACGCACGCACGCACGCACGCACGCACGCACGCACGCACACACACACACACACACACACACACACACACACACACACATAAATCTTCAAAGGTAAAGATTTATTGAGCTGTATTTTAATGCCGTAAAGCGTTCTCTGTATATGTCGTAAAACTAGCATATTTTATTTCTTCGCCAGATCGTGTGTTTCCGGAAATATGAAAGGGTAAAACATCCCAATAGTAACATGTTATCTGTGGTTATTATTTTTTACAAATCGGAATGCCATAAATACTAATAAATTCATTGTTGTAATGTCCTGTAATACAACCGTTCAATTCAGTTAACTGACTAAAGTGGTTGTACATTCCCTGTACATGCGACGCACGTGTGTGCACGTGTGTGCATGTACACGCGCGTGAAGCAACGGCCGTGGCCGTAAATGTAAATGTTCTCTCTTTGTGCCCCATTTAAATCTGATAATTTTCTTCTCTCTCTCTCTCTCTCTCTCTCTCTCTCTCTCTCTCTCTCTCTCTCTCTCTCTCTCTCTCTCTCTCTCTCTCTCTCTCTCTCTCTCTCTCTCTCTCTCTCTCTCTCTCTCTCTCTCTCTCTCTCTCTCTCTCTCTCTCTCTCTCTCTCTCTCTCTCTCTCTCTCTCTCTCTCTCTCTCTCTCTCTCTCTCTCTCTCTCTCTCTCTCTCTCTCTCTCTCTCTCTCTCCATGTGCTCCATGGGGCTCTGGTGGCACGCCCCACCGTTTTGGTATGGCAGTATCCCCCCCGGGGGGCCGAGTTTTATGGTGTGTTTCACTGCACAAGTCACTGGTCTCCCCGGAAACAAGTTTACTTCTTATTAGCGTGTCTGACCCGTTCGTAATGAAGCGGCCGTCGAAGCTGACCCTGAATTAGAAATCTGGGCTGATGAAGCAGACTGGGTCACGACGGAAGTGTTAGCCGCGTGCACCGGAAGGCTGCAAGGGCGTCGGTAATTTCCGGTCGCGGCTACCTCAGCAAAAGTTGAATCTTAATTAAATGTACGTATGCAAACAAATATTGTTTAAAACGGATACCTACATTTGCTACACATCTTGGGAGTTATCATTTCAATTTATTTGGCTATCAGGTTCTGTCGCCGAGGCAAAACTATCCATCCCATACAGAACTATTTGCCGACTCACCGTGATATTCGCTATACACAGTTTTACTTAAATACATTTGAAGGGACACATATCCATAGACGCTACTGGACTATTTGACGAGTCACCTTTTACGCACAGTTTTATTTAAATACATTTGAAACGGTTGGAAGATTTCTCACCTCTGTCGTGTATTATTTATTATGTATTACTGATAATAATACTTTACTTGTCATATAATATCGAGACACCTACACACATTGTATTTACCCCATTACTACGGTTCTAATATTGAAATTACACGCGTTTATTTAAAAGCGATAACTGGTTTGTTAAGTGACACATTTCATTTAAAACGGCATTAGCTGTATTTAACCGCATTTCGCTATAATCGCATTAAATGGCCATTCAATTTGATATCGTATCCCCGTGGAAATGTGGCTTTCATTGTGAAATCACACCTTTTGAACAACACACCTGCTAGCTCAGCGGCACACCTGCGCTCATTTCCTGTTGTTTTAATTCACGCGTGTTCAAATAACACAACGAATAATTCTCGGATGAGTCATGTGAACATTAACGACTTCATGACGGGTGTAGTATGACATGTTCATGGGGATTTATGGACAAAATATACCGGCCGATATTATCTGCGATCTTGAGTGTCACCAGGGGGCACGTTAACGCGGTCGAGTAACTTCCAGTGATATTCTCACGCCGAGCAACACTGCCGCTCGTCGTCGCTGCAAACTGCACTTGTCATGCGCGCCAGTAATTGGGTCTGCCACGCCCGCAACCCAAACAGGGTACACGCCAATGCGCACGGGTCACTATTCTACGCCAACGACAAAAAGCGTGCTGAGAAACAGATGGCATAGCTAACGTCGTGGGCGAAACTTTGCCGCCTTCGAAAGACGCCAAGTCCCACAATAAGGTGCTTCAGACTTTTACTATGCGGAAACCAGATGAAAAGAGTCTGCATGAAGTGTAGCAATCATGACTGATAAAAAAGAGCGTAACACCGATAGCGTATTCTCGATTGAGCAAGCGAGTGTTTTATTAGAGATGCTACTGTGTTACTATTGCTTTACTGTGGCCTGTAGGTGCATAAACGTGGGAAAACAGAGGAGTTCTCTTTAGAACTCTCGCATGTCGCGGTTTGAACGTCGAGCTCTCAATCGAGAACAATCGGGTTCGATTCCTCTTGCTGCCGTTTCGAAGCTTTGGCAATTTCTTTCACTCAGCTGTATAAATAAGTACCTGGCTACAGACAGAGATGGATATCGGAAAGAATGGTCTTCGCGCAGTAATTGCAGCGTGGCTGAATGCTTCCCAGAGAAGTCGGAATGGCATTCTATATATATATATATATATATATATATATATATATATATATATATATATATATATATATATTTACGGCATATATGCCCGGCTCTCGTCTCGTTTCAACATTCGAATGAGTCACGAGTATTTAAAACAAAAGTATTATATATATATATATATATATAATACTTTTGTTTTAAATACTCGTATATATATATATATATATATATATATATATATATATATATATATATATATATATATATATATATATATATATATATATATATATATATATATATATATATATATATATAATACTTTTGTTTTAAATACTCGTGACTCATTCGAATGTTGAAACGAGACGAGAGCCGGGCACGCAACCACAACCCTAAAATAATCAGACATTGTATTTATGATAACCACTATACTAGTGCGTATAAGCATTCTGGTATAACCCGTTGTTTCAAATTGTACATCAACAATAAAACATCACCATTAGTTCACATTTAAGAGTGGCAATCGCAGTCCTTTTCGTCATGTTGGCACGATAATGGTGTCTATGCAAATCCAGCCGATATCAAGAGTATATTAGATAGGGGAGTCGTAACCATTTCGTCTTGGATCGTTGATCCAATCATAGGACAGTTTTTAGTTATCTGTGTTAAGAGGAAATATCGTTCAGTAGAGTTGTTGAATACCCTGGCAGTCCAGCCTTGTTCTTGTTTTCGTTTTCGTCCTCGTCCTCGTCCTCGTCCTCGTCCTCGTCCTCGTCCTCGTCCTCGTCCTCGTCCTCGTCCTCGTCCTCGTCCTCGTCCTCGTCCTCGTCCTCGTCCTCGTCCTCGTCCTAGCCGTCATAGCTCATTATTTGAATCATAATATAAACATATTCTAACAATCAGTCTAATTCGATGAACGATTTAGATAGTTAAGACGTTTATTTTATAAAAGTTGATCACTAAGTGTCAGTATTAAATGTTTCCATTGTTGGACTATGCCCGTAATCAGGTCACCTAACTAAACTGTTTATTATTGCTGCCGCGGGCCGGCTTAGTTTCGAATCGCTTTTGTCGGTATCAGTGACGGCATGGGGGGCCGTGAACGCCCGGGGGCCGCGCGCTGGGGGCGGGGTCGGTGGGTGCATCTCGCTTACCTCTAGCGGCAGGCTTCGCTGACCTGCATCGTCTGGAAAACATCGTCTGGAAAACATCGACCCGCCGCGTCCGTTAACGTTTTACATGTTCCTTTTGAAATCACGGATACCAGGATCGGTCATTTTGTAAAATCAAATATATTGGCTGGGACAGAATCTTTCCCTATTCTTTTCGTACTGAAATGCTCCGTTTGTGTTAATTAGCTCAACAGACTCGAATTGCTCTCGCCCGAAACGCAGTCCACCGCATACTGATTTTGCTATGCCTCTCAAGGTGGCGCACGGGTGTGTGTGACCAGAATTATATTTAAGGAATAATATCAGTTTTGAAAATTTCATTATTATATATCATGCTGTCATTGTATAAATTATTGAATTAGGTTGCGCAAAATCACAAGAACAAATTAAAACAGTTATGTCGGCAATTCCTGCTCTCATATTAGAAAGAGCTCATCGCGATACACGTTGCAACGGACGCTATGTTCGTTTTAGACAAGAACATTATAAGCGATGTCTCTCAGAATCATGCTACGCATCGAAACTGCTAATTTCACCACAATGTTCGGATAAGGTAGAAACAAGCCGATCCCATTAATTCAAATATCCATTCCTTGACATATCTGTCAGACGTTTAAGCACTCTCAGTTCACACCGTTTGAGAAGACCCAAGTCGTTAGCGTCCCGTGGGCGCCCGACAACCATGAAATGCAACACGTCTTCAGACGCCGGGTCTCGCGAGAGATATTAACGAAGAAATTCCGTGTTACGTGTAATTAAGCAACACGTCTTTATTGATCGTCAGGTTTGGGCGCTGCTCCGGTTACGTACATTACCCGGCCAACTCCGAGTACTAGTCCTTACGTCGCTGGTCGGAAGGGTGATGACAGGCATTTCCTTGAATTGCTCTTTGATGTTTTCGCTGGTTCCCATCGAGTGGGACGAAGTTAAAATAATTCGGCGCATTTCCATACATTGTGTAGGCTGTATGCCAGCAGGGGCTTATTTATGGGGTACTGCCCAGCTCTTTGGCTTGACTGTTGGCTTAATTTGGCTTAATTTTTTGTATGTAACCTGTTGCGCCACTACGTGGCAGCATGACAAACTAATGGGTGATTAAGCTTGCCCCCTTTGTCTTCCCCTTTGCGAGATCCTAGATACGCCACTGTATGCCAAGTGTAGATTAGTGCCCGTTTCATCCCTGGCTCGCGAAGATGGTTGTATACCTGGGTTATGTTATGTTGCACCTACTTGGCACGGTGCGGTGTTCTGTGTCAAGTATATGTTTGAAGTACGATACATCCCTTCTTGCTTAACAGCCGAAGCGTAACAACATTCGACGTATCGCTCCCTCGGGACATAGGATTGTGCTCCCAAAGAGCGCAGTGTCTGACCTATATAGTTGTGGCTAAGAGCTTGTCAACGGGAAGTTGTCGTTTTGTCAGCAAACCGAGTGACCGGGGCCAAGTGGTTCGACCGATTGACCACAACCACTGACCACACCACATTCTCGCGTGGATGGTTGCCGCAATTGTTGCAATGTCTATGTAATTTTTTGTGGGTTTTTTTAGTCTTTTGTTTATACATTATGCGTACTTCGCTGTTGGGTCAGATCACATATGCGCCCCTCTTCAAGTGGATCAGATCCATCCAGGGAGCCAAATCAGTGGATCAGATCCATCCAGGGAGTCAAAACTAGTGGATCAGATCCATCAAGGGAGCCAAATCAGTGGATCAGATCCATACAGGGAGCCAAATCAGTGGATCAGATCCATCCAGGGAGTCAAATCAGTGGATCAGATCCGTCAAGGGAGCCAAATCAGTTGCCGTCTGGGGAACGGGAGCTCTGTGACTGACTAACGGAGGCCGACATACACTCGTGACAACAACGACGACAACAACGACGACAACAACAACAACAGAGGGAAGCAAAGAGAAACATGCGCCAAACTGATCTGCGAAAACCTTAATGTTGAAATGGCCGACCTTCATTCCCCAATGAACACTCGACCTTCACTGAACCGCTCGTTAATGCTCCGGCCCTGACCAACCTGTGATGATGATGAAAGGAGGCCCAGGTTAGCTACTGTTTCACCCGACTCGCTGTCTCGCCTGCTGCCAACTCCAGCCATCGTCTCTGTTGGATCGTACCACAACCAGCTGAGTTCTGTTGGAACCCCGTCTGTGCTGTGTGATTCAACAACAGTCGCGTGTAGCCTGCGATGGTCTTGCACAACTTCCCTCACGACTGTTTGGCCTGAACGCTCCCCTACAGGGAAGTAAGGGCAGCAATATGTGACTTACCTCTGCGCAAAATCGGTTCAGGCTTCACTCAGATACAAAAAGCAACCCATATCCAAAGAATGTTGTTTTCCTTGTGCATAGCTACTCACACATAGCTACTCACACATAGCTACTCACATAGAAACGCCATATAAACTCACACACGGGACAATTGTTTTTTTTACGGGTGACAATCGGAGATAATATTACTGTTGCGATATTAGCACGATAGCTGTATAGCTATTGCAATACTATTGCAATCGTTTTGTAACTTTCGCGATAGTATTGCGATAGTATCACGGAAGAGCGAGTATCCAAGAAAGCAGTTCCAAACCAAGCTGGATCCGTGAACGACGCTGCTCTAATCGACGATTGTTGATGGTAGAC